>JAABNW020075670.1:4127-19053 GCA_015164035.2 Radianthus crispa
ATGAGGTGAAGAAAATTAATCAACTGAAACCTTAAATATATATATACACTTAACATAACATAAAAACTGATTAGTCCCTATGAAAATTTAAAATACTAAAGATGGCGGAAGGGAGCTGGAAAGAAGACTGAATGAGAAGAAGAAGAAGAAGAAGAAGAAGAAGAAGAAGAAGCTGATTAAAAAATAAAGAAAATAAAAGCAACTAATCAAAGAAGAAGAAGTAACTGAAAAAGAAGTGTCTGAAGAGGAGAAGAGAAAGAAGGAGAGCGGAGGAATTCGCGGTATACTCGGACCAAATTATATTCTCAGTGCATATTCACTTGATATGTGAAAGCGATATGAGTGCACTTGAACACTTTTATGGGGGTTAAACACCAGCAACAACTGGATCCATTTTACAACCAACTCACTGCATGCAGTTGGAATTCACTACGGCCGTTGATTTGGATTCTATTTTTAAATGGCTATAATATCCTTAAAACTAGTGAACAGTAAGAGAAGGAGGAACCTGCTCCATGAGCTAAAAATAGCAGTAATAATACTACCAAAATTACTATCGAATTCGATCTGACGACTCGCTTACTTAGTCACTCACCACATATTTCCAAAATAGAGTTGAAATTCTTAAAGTGACTTGTTTCATCAAGGCTAAGTATGTTGGAAAAATTTCAAGCTTCTGGCGAAAAAAAATTATACATTTTCTAAGAGGTAACTTTTATTTCATCGAGCTAGTAGCAGGGAATTTTTCAGGGAATATTTAGCGGTTGTGAAACAAAAAAAATGCATTAATACAAACATTTTTGCTTTCAGTTTAATTTTGGTTTTAAAAAAATCTGCAATCTTTTCTGCTTTCATTTTTTTCTTCATTTTTTCATTCTCAGCTACGTTAGTGAACGTGATCTCTGGCTCCTCCATTCCTAAGTCGGTTATATGGGATAGCATTAGCGGTATCGCCAGTCTTCAACATCAGCGGGTTTTGTTACAGTTTTATTTTAGTGTCAATTTCTGGTACCTCTCGAATTGATAAAGGACTAGAAAAAGGAGAGACTCCGATATCACCAAGGACATTAAAGTACTGAACATTAAGTATAAGCCAACAACCTTGATCCCAACTAATCTCGTCAGTACTTGCATGTTGTGGAGTAAAATTTTGGCGTTTTGATCTAGTAGTTATTAGCTGGTTTAATACTTGCTCGATTAGTGCTTTTGGAACTATTTTTGGCATAAAACCTGTAAAAAAATGAAAGTAAAAAAATCAACAAAGACGGCGGATGGAAGCATAAGGCGACACCTGAAAAAGCCGAAAGCGAAGAGAGGGAGGGGAAGAAGAGATTGGGAAAGGGTAGGGAACGGAGAGTGAAAGATAGAAAGAAAGAACAAGAGGGAAAAAAATGAAGAGACAGCAAAGCAAGACCAAGAAAACGGAGTTTAGAGAGCAGAATGTTGCATGTGACACTGATACATTTATCTTTCTAGAGAGCATCGCTAACTACATGTTTTGCTGGTAATAGAGCTTTCTTCGACACCTTAACAAAAGTATTAACTTGCAAGGCTAAAACCGCATAGCATGATTTATTAACCAAAACTGGATGCTTAAATTGCACCATTTTCACTAAATTGCGCAATTACTGTGAAACATTCAAGATTTTCTTTCGATAAAGATGTCATTTATTTTCGTTTGAAAGTATCTGGTCACTTTTTTAAGATTATGCGATTGCACGGGGTAAAAAGGAGAAAGCTTTTATTGCTCTAAAGAAACCCAACACCTAAAGAAATTATATCTTGATATATAGGTTTCTAGTTAGCCTTCATGAATTTATTATTGGTCCGTGGAGAGAAACCCTATATCAAACAGAAATCAAAATAAGTCTTTAAGAAAAACCCCCTTCTTAACTGAAACCTGAAAGTGATCTGTTCTAAACCTCAAATGGAAGCGCGCGAAAAAGATACCCCGCTAGTAAGGAGATCTTTTGATTGGATTATCGATCTAGATACGGTTGATCCATCCTCTATTACATTCATTTGTGAAAAACCAACAGAAATAATTCTTCATTTCCAGTGATAGTCTATATTTCATAGTCAAGATTAGGCCGGTGTTGTAAAACCTGAAAACTGAGCTGAAATGTGATCACGCCCGCTCGTTATAGAGAGTAACTCAAAGAACCTTCAGGAAGTAACATATTAGAAACGTTTCTATTGCGTATTTTGGACAGCACTTGTACCCGACACCTTCCCGCCCCCTTGCCCAAAACTCATCAAGCTGACGCCTTCGTTTGGGATTGTTAGAAACTTTGGCACTAGTCATTTGTTAGTATATTAACGAAGTTTGCTCTTTTGCGAGGTGAGAATGGGTATTCTGGTTCAGATATATCAAGATACAATTCAGCTTCCTTTTCGATTCAAATAAAGTAAAAGTAATGATCTTTAAAGAGGTGTCATCTTGTTGAAAGGGTAGCCCTTCGCGACTCCCTGTCACCTAGTTGAACCTTTATTACTCGGCTTCTAATGACGCTGCTCAAACTTTGGATATTCTATGTCGTTCGGATGGTCTTTCGGATAGTCTGGTGACCACATGCAATAAAGACGCACTTTTTCCACTGGACGTGTAGTTGCAGCTATCGAGCGCCAAACATCACACTACCTTTGTTCACGCCAATCACAGGTTATAATATTACCTCTATTAATGAGCACATTTCATAGCTAATAGCCTTATGGAATGAATGAAGTGCTTCGGGTAACGTTTCAAAGGGACGCATCGAATGGGATCACGGAAAGAAACACGATCCCCGGCTATTATTACTATCATAATATTTTCCCTACAATATTTTAATTTAGCGCCCTAGAGTTGTTTCAATTAGCTAGTGATCTGAAGAAACTGTTATGGCCAATGTAACTGTTATTGAGAGATGATTGACAGTCAACTGGCCGGTCGTATTCAAGTACCCGTGCTGTAGCGGAAGTGCTTTTCTTGAAATACAAGAAGAAGATTGACATTGTTTCTATGGTATTTGGTTTAGCATCTCCTGAGAAAACTTAAAACCATCTGGACGATAAGGCTGGACCAATCAGAAAGCGGCTTTGGGGTCTTAATCTTAATTTAATAATGACAATGTCACGCCACTGAAAGAGAATTTGTCTGACGGCTTCAGAGTGACATTTGCTTCTTAACCGTGCGCTATTCGATGCCAGGCAACTATAAAGTGTGTGTGTCGTCTTAAGTTCAGACAAAAAGACAATACAAAGAACTGAAAGGATAAACCGGTCCGCCGCGAGCAACAAGATCGTGCAACCGAGTATGCTTCCCTCATTCAGTTTCACTCCAGAACAAGTTGCGTGCGTTTGCGAAGTTTTGCAACAGAGCGGAGACATAGAACGGCTCGGAAGGTTTCTATGGTCTCTTCCCGAGTGCGAAACAATCCAAAAGAACGAGAGCGTACTGAAAGCCAAGGCAATCGTTGCGTTCCACAATGGCAACTTCCAAGAGCTATACCGACTCTTAGAAAGCAGCAACTTTTCTCCAGCTTCGCATCCAAAACTGCAATCTTTATGGCTAAAAGCGCACTACATGGAAGCCGAAAAGCTGCGAGGTCGACCTCTAGGAGCTGTTGGCAAATACCGAGTACGACGCAAATTCCCGCTGCCGAGAACTATTTGGGATGGGGAAGAAACTAGCTATTGCTTCAAGGAAAAATCAAGGAATATTCTACGAGAATGGTACTCACATAATCCTTATCCTTCACCTCGGGAAAAGCGGGAGCTGGCAGAGAACACTGGACTCACCACGACACAAGTCAGCAACTGGTTCAAGAATCGAAGACAACGAGACCGAGCGGCCGAAGCAAAAATAAGGTAGTAAAGTCGTAACATCTCCTACTAAACCCTTAACGCAAAGTTTGAGAAAAGTTTAGTCGATTTACTTAATAACTTGACATCATTCCTTTCGTCTGTTTATATGGTATAATTTGAGAGGTTTATTCCAAAATTGTTTTAATTAAAGAATTTATCAAAGTACTCAAGATTCGGAAGTTGATTTGCCAAGTTAAACTAGTTCAGTAGATGCAAATTAAAACTGTTTTAACAGGTAAAAATGGACCATTACATACCGTTAAACGCTGACGGAAAGCATTGACTTGATAACTGTTAAGTCGAGTTTGAACGAGTTCTGGCAGCACGATGATTACTTGTTCGGAGAGTCGAGATAACGGAGAAACACAGCCTGCTGTCTTGACTTGCGCCACCAGTATTCGTTTACTAGCAATGAAATGACACTAATATAGGGTCGGAATAGTTTCTTTCATGGCTAACCTATATCACAAGATATCACGCGACATAATGAGCAGCGATTATCAGACATGTATTCTGTTGCAGAATCTTACTATTTGATATGTTGGCCTATGACTACGGGAAAAGAACACCAACGAGCTGAGCGCACGGCGAGACCCGCTTGGTTGTTTGTCTCCACCTACCAGCACTTCGATCCTCTTCTCCCTGAGTTGTTTTGATAATGTCTAACCCGTAAATTTCTTATTCCAGGGAAATGTCTAACGACGCTCGAAACGGCAAGCTACTATCTTCAGATAAGCAAGGCATGGACGCCAAGAAATGCGTTACGGCGGACTTTTCTCAATGCCTATCTCAGAGTATTCCCGTCAACGTGAAACTCGAAGTCGATGAAGCGACTTTAATGGGAGTAACGCATGCAGACACAGTAAATGATTTCAACCAGGGATTACAGGACTCGAACATGCTTACCACGCTGACAAATTCGTTAGTGGGACTGTGAGAAGTCTGGTTAGATCTCAATCTTGTTGTATTATTGTTCAGCCTTCCCCTCATTCACTTTTACCACAAGGCCAAGTCTAATTTCACTCAGTAAGAAACGACGTAGTTTTATCGCAAGGGCTTTCAACGTACCAATAACAATTGCGTGTTGTAACTCAAATTGAAAATGTCACATCGACTTAAAACATTGAGCCCATTCATCAAAACATTAACAGTTTTAACGTATAACGTAGAATACAAGATCGGTAACAAAGTGTGTGTTTTTTTCACACACGAAACCCAATCAAGAGCATTGAAAAGAAAACGGTATTTCCGTTCATCATGAGGAGCTTACTCAATCATAGCAGAGCTTCGATATACTTTTTTAAAGAATGATAATACCAATCGTCTTTCTCCTTTCGTTTTCCTCCCTCCATTTGACGAGTAGAGCTTAACACACATTTACTGTGTGAAAAGAATCAACTTTGAAATGTCATTTACATTGTCCTAAGTCATGATCCAATAGTCAATGTTTTGCTAGGATGTCGGTCGGTCAAATGAGTGCTCCAAGTTTTCTCATGTATATGCTTTCATAATGGTAAACCTTACAAGTATGTATTCTTCAGATATTAAATCCCGATTGTACAAATTATATATAAACATTATACATAATAGTTGTGCACGGCAATATGCTTAATACCACGCAACACTAATTCAAGTAAAATACGTTTATAAGGAAAATTGTTAGTTTGGTTTGGTAGGATAAGAGGCTTGCTTACTGCCGTGAAACCCGAAGTCTTTCCGCCAAAACCGAGCAATCAACCCCAGAGAATCTCATTTTACATTCGACCCCCGTTCTCATATATCTCATATCATTAACTCAGTGGAAATAGAAAACCCCAAACCGATCGGCCCGCATCATTTGGAATGCGCTAGATGGTAAGATTCGCAGCCGAAAACGCTTCTCTTTTAGTGAAAACAAGGACAAGACTTGGACTCTCCTCGACACAACGTCTTCACTGTTGGTTGCTGACTCATTCATCGCGGTAAGAATATTTGTTAAGCCAATGATTATTGCGTTCGTGTATATATTAGTTAAGTGTTGTTCTTGTGATAAAGTGCTGACGACTAACTCTCTCTAGAATTGGAAATTTTCGATTGCTGAAAAGGCGTCTTAGAATTTTTTAACTCAAATTCTTCTCAAGTAAGTCGCGCTCCCGCCGTGACTTCGACAAAACAATTTATCGAAAAGCCGTTCTCATTCGGGACATTTCTCTTGACTATTCCACGAAGCTTAGGAATGAACAGTTCTTACTTTACTTTCTAAACAAAGGATCTCCTTATAGAATAATGACTTAGTGATTTTCAGTGTAAAGTCAATGTTCATATAATAACAAAGAGAGTACGTAGCACTCTTGAGTCAAGACCATATTCGATTTCGTGATTCGGGATGGGCGGGTTGGGAGCAGCAATAGTTTATCGGGGGTTCGAATCATAAAGTGATGACATATTTTGGCACTTTTGAGCAGACGGGCCTAGTAGGGGCTCCATGAAGACCCGGCTGATGCTCCTTTCTTTAATAGTGGGAACTATTTATTTAAGTTGTTTCTACACAAAAGTGCTGTAATTCACATGTATCGAGCTGCTTTGTCTAATGGACATGTCTTTTTAAATCAAGCAATTAAGATACAAAAGGTTCTTTACACCAAGTGAATAGCATTTATCAGCATAGCACATGTCAAATAACACATGTTTACAGCAGAAACTACACTCAATGCTTATGCACGCGACACTCAACCAAGCGAAAACTGTATTCCAAGGAACCTTGCTTACACAGTTAGCCAGTTGCTCGCTATGTGGAGCTTAATAGCAGGGCCGATCAGTATCTGACTTATGTTATTGTAACGCGAAGTACACAAACTCCTAAAAGAGCGAAAATAAAAGTGATCGCCGCGCGACAATCGGCACAAATGTGCTGTGTGATTACCTTGATGCGATTTACACAAGATGTATAGAAAAGCCAAACTCTAAAGCCAAGTTTACGTCTTTATTTCCTTGGGCAAATGTACTTGATTACAATGGAGGAAACCCATGTGAATTAAAACTTTTAACCAGTCATATTTTGTGTATCTTATGTGTGATAATAGCGGAAACTCTACCAAGCCACATGATCAATTTTGTAATCCGAGTATCCCTTCATTATATGATGCACAAACAAATGTCATAAGGAGATAAGAAACCAACGCACTCCCCTCGATGGACGTTTAAGGCTTTTATTTTAATGACAAGAATAACAGGATGGTTGGCTTCCTAGGCCGGCTAGCGCGTCTTCCTTTCAACTTACACTTTCGATAAGAACTAGTTTCAATCTGGGATGTCTAATAACCCATTTGTTGAAGCAATCTTTGTGCTAAGTAGCGCCTGCGCATTATAGTGCTGATGGAGTAGATCGGCCAAGAAGCATTACCTTTTCTTTCGAAGCATAATGCTCGCCTACTATGAAAAACTAAATTGTTAGACACAATCAGGAAAATGTTCTAAATTGTCTTTTTTCTCGAGCCATAGAAAACTCAGCTTATGTCAATAATAAATAAATACTCACAAAAGAATCATTTTGACACGAAAAGGCCAACTATTTCCGTCAAACTTCTATTAATACCATTCAGAATATACTGACATTTAGTCTCGGCAAAAGAAAATTCCCCGGGCCCGAATATGAATAAATATGTTGGAATGCCTTACTTAGAACGAAATTCGAATTATCGAGCGGTGAAGCCTGCAAAGAAAAAAAGCGTTCTTACTCTTCGAAGTATTTTTATCTTATTCTTAGCTATATTGAAATAGTTTTAGAAGGTTCTCGAGAGTTCTCAGACGAGTTCTTATCTAAAGGTTTCCCCTAAGCTAATTTGAGCTTTGAGATCGCAGTTTCCGATCCGATAGAAAATCAGATTTTTCTTGAGAAATCTTGTTGGAAATTTATAATACAGTATCTAAGATGAAAGGTTAACCAAACTGGGCTTAATCTAAATACAATTCTTTGCCTAACTATGGAAATTCTGGCTACAACAGGAATGGTAATTACAATTTAAAAAATGTACAAATTTGTAAAAATCCCAACTGCCAATGCCACTTGAAATGATTCGAGGTAACTTTGAACCAAAACAGTTTCTTAAACGGAAAAACAAACAAACTCCTGGGCTAAAATATCCGTTTATTTATACTTTCTAAACCAAAATAGATGTTGTTTAGTCTTCGAATGTCTTTTTTATCAAAATTATTATCTCCTAAGTTGTAGAACGACGACACATTCGTGAAGGAGCGCTTGAGAGTGGATGGGTGCCATGGTTACGAGAGCTCGGGAGATAAAATTACTTGACTTATAGATTGTAATTGCGGAGTAACAACTCTTCCTTTAGGAGGTAAATGAGAAAATGAAAGGCTTGGAATCTGTCATTTTTGTGTCAAAGAAAAACGTCACCGCTCATAAATTGCGTCTATTTTTGCTTTAGAAGTCCATCGATGGAAGAAAGAAGTACTGAAATGTGGTCAAAGTGAGAGCGGCTCTTCTAAATCTGTTTCGGAAGAAATTAATCTGTGTCGTAAATTCACAATATGGTGTCAATAAATATCAGTTTCAAAGAAAAACGAAAATTGAAGTATATTGTAACCTAATAATACAAGTTTATGGTCGGGCAGTGTTTTCGGTCGTGTATGGCATGATCATGATGACACGAACTACATGGGTTTTGGCACAGTTCCCAACTATCTCCATGTCCACAGACAGTTGGTCCTGCTGTCCCCAAAACACGAAACCTAAAAGAGTTTACTGGAAGAAAAGAGGCTTACATTTCTAATCTTTCATTCTACATAATCTCTAGGTGTATTTTAATTGGATTGTTTCTTTAACGTTTGCAAGATAAAAAGTTTTACTTTCTGTGGGGCGATTTCTGTTTCTACGAAAGGCAATGGCGGCCGCTGACAAACTATTTCCATACATAAACACATCAAAGAGCTTTTTTCTTCTTGTCTTTTCGAAATACATTTGGAATTAATCCTCATTTTAGAAAGTAGAATATATAATCGTTTCTTTATCGAGGATAACTTGTGATTAACTACGTATTTTTCGCCATGATCTGTGATTGTTTCTCAGTCTACCTCTACTTCTTCGGGACATCGTTTGATTACAGTCTGCAAAACGTACATTAAATCTGCCAGAATAGCTCATTATGAAAACTAAACAATGTCTGATGGGAGATTCGCCCCGAGATTTCTGTGGCCATTATTGAAAGATACGACAACAAAGGCCGAAAGTGTAGAGAAAAAGGTACGGAAACCTGTTGCTTTTTTCACTAGTGAATCGGGTAAACAGTCGTGCTTAATTGCGATCCGCTCTGATTTTTTTCATGTTAATCGTCAACAGTGATTCGTGTCTTTCTTCCCAGAAATTTTGAAATTATTTTGCTTTTGTACTTGTGTTTAGTTTAATCATAGCGCATTTTATCATGAAAGCTTTACAGCTTTATATTGCAAATGAAACAGCCGTGATCTGGTTTGGAGTGTTGAAGCCGCGCAAGAAACCTCCTCGCCTAAAGCCAAACCGAATGGCAGCGCGGGTTCTTGTTTACAGATTCACAGAAGGCGTTAGCCCACAAAACTTCGAACATAAAAATACAGTAAAGTTTCTAGGTTTTTTTTTTTTTTTTTTTTTCGCTAGTTTTGTTTACAAATTTAGGATTCTCGTATTTTTCTATTATATTTCCTGTGGTTTTTCCTTTTACTTCCCGCGTCCCATTCCGTCAAAGTCGTTCGTAACAATAGTTAAGCTTTCGGTATTTCTCTTTCACTAGTTCTTTTAGTTTCTGGTCATATCGGCATCAAGCTTAGCAAGAGTTTGGATATCATTCGATACTTCTGGTGTAGTAGACAGAAAACAAATCGAAACATTACATCAGTAGTTTTTTTATAACCTGTCAAAGTTTGGAAAACTTGATACGTTTCTACTCTTCCACTTGGTCAACTCTATCTTCTTTTCTCACAACATCAAACTAATACCATACAGTCGATTGACGGCTTTAATATCATCTAGCTAGCACGTTTCAATTAGGCTTTCAACTTTTATCTCAAAAACAGCAAAATAATTGTGAACTTCATTTTATTATTTCCTGTAATTAGGAGTAACGTAGACATTGATTTTTATCTTTGGAATCAGTTACATTAGTGAAATTTAATTTCAAAGTGATTTGGACTGGTGAAGTTGTGGTGGATTTTATTTCATGGGAAATTAAAAGCTTAAATTCGATGCGTTTTTTCGACTTGATGAATGGAATTTTTGAGGTAACTAAGATGTCAGGATGTAACCCATGAAACAAACAAAGTTTTATCGGATAGTGAAATCCTACCCAAGTAAAAAGGGATTGTTCCAGAGAAAAAAGAAGCCAAAACTAGGAAGGAATTTAGCATGAAATGCTGTGGAATCACTTGATATTAAATTGAAGAGGCTGAAGGTCATTTCCTAAATTACTTTGCATCCATTGCACTAGGAAAGATGATATCTTTTTGAGCTAAAAACACGTCTGGATACGTCCCTCTCTCGCCTCAAACCAACTTGAATAGAATTTCAAACATGGAAGTGATATCCAAGAGTGCCTTATAAGTGGGCTTGGGTGAGCGGGCTCAACTGTATCTTTAGTAGAGGTTGTGTTTCAGAGCGTAATTGATTGGCCCTGAAATGAACTCTCACCACCGAATCACAACACGTACTTACGTGTATCACATGAAGCCATCACATGAAGATCATATCATGGTCTTTTCCCGCCAAAACCTATTGAAGACAAGAATGAAATCTAATGCACACCAAGGCGACGGTCATGTTTCGATGCTTCGACACATCTGTAGTGTGAAAATGTGCCAGCCACCTGGCGTGTCTTCACGAGCCAGTACACGTATTCAATGCGCATCACAGATGCACTTTTCTTCTTTGTTAAAGCAAATTTTCTGCAACGTTCAAATGATTTAGCGTGCATCTGGACCACAAGGGAATTCATGAGGCTGAATAAAACATTCAAACTTTAATTTCCTGTTCTGATAACTAGGTTATGAAATATGGAAGACTGAGAAGTGTGAACATTTGCAGATCCACTATATAATAATATGTCTTAAGAATGCGGTTTCTGAACACGACTCGCATAGGGGCCAGCTGGTGTGATTGCACTGCAATCTGCTCGCTGCCTGCAACAGTTCAATTCCTTTACAGCTTTTGTTTGAAGATCCCTTTAAACAAAGCCTGAATTAAAGCCTCACGGATTTTCTTTTGATGTTGTGGCTGGTTTGGGCAAGTGCATTTTCGAGATATTTCTTCATTGTTGGGAATGCTATTTTCGGCCTCTGTAATTGTGTGCAGTTTGAACATTTTTGAATAACTTCAACGTTTTATCTAAACTCGCTTTCCTTGACCAACTCCGTCATTTATTCTCACACTGAACCTAAGCATTTATTTGTGTTCTTATCTCACGACAAAGGAAAAAGTTTATGACGGAAAGGTGAAAGGGAATTGAGGGATGGCCAGTTCCCAGATCGTTATGTCCAGCGAGATATTCTGCCCACTCATGAAGACAACCCTGACAACAATGACTGGATCGCGGATTGATGTAAAACGTGGTCTTTAAGGGTTTGACTCTAACACAGAATACCAGGGTTCGTCATTATACTTAACAATGTTTACTCGACTAATCTTGTACACAAAGCTAAGGGATTGTAAAAACTAATTAGTGAAAACAATCCCTTCCTGCTGTAAAAGGAGAATACTCCAAATTCTTTGTATGCCTGACAAAAGCATGCTATTACATGTTTGCACATCTCTCTACACGAGAAGCGAGGGCCGTATGGATATTTTATATCTTTAAATTTCAAGTGAGTCGAAAAGAACAAAGAAATTAATCATTCTACAGCCTGGAGACTCTGAACTCCTTTTCTCGCGTCAGATTCTCGCATTAACGCAATCAGAAACGCTTACACAGTTTTATTTTTACACAATAGAGGTAAAGTGACCAATGGAGATTGATCTTGATCCACATAATCTCCAAGAGACATTTGAGAGGTAAATCCTGCATTGTGACGCTTAGTACATCAGCAAATAAAGTTGTCTCGCTCATGCTTCACAAAGCCTTAGTGCTTTTTATATCGACATTTAACGAATACCTGGGCTGTAAATGCTCGACATTTAGCTGATTGAAAGACAGAATATCAGTATAAAGCCAGCTAATGGCTTCCTCAGGTTCAAGGACACACGACACATACTTTTATTTTTTGCTGGTTTTGCTTTTAGCGAGTTCAATCAACGAAGACCCCTGGAATTGTCATGGGACAAATAAAACCTAGCGTTGCAGTTGTACATGTTCGCTTTCCGTGAATCATTTGACAGCATAAATGCCTCAAACCGCGGCCTAAATGCAATCCCATACCCAGAAGATAATGGTGAATAATTTCTTTTTATTGCTATTATCCTCGGCGTGTCTAAACATAGCCAGTGTTTGTTCTATAAATATACAGTGGTATCCATGTTAAATGCTAAAAACAGAGACCCGAAACTAAAGCTCAGACAAAGTTAAGTCAGGTATTGAAAAGATGGAGAGCTTGTGTTGACTTTATCTTGAATGGAGTATTATTGCCTTTGATAGCGCGAGCGAGCACGAGTACAGTGCAGTTGCTCCAACGTCATACAAATTTGAAGATGTTTTCCTAGAATTAGCTGACAAAGAATATATAATCTTAGTCATAAGTATAATAGAAATATACAAAGTATGACGGAAAAAATGGCACAAAAGTGAAAAATGGATAATTTCCATTGAGTTTGGTTTCCGGAAGTTTTGCGCACGCTCAGCATAATGACCTTATATAGCGCCTTTTGATTGCACTTCTTCACGAAAAGTGTCATATCTTTTTCTTCTACTTGATAAAACCAGTCCCATAATACTACTTAAATGCAGTCCAATACTGCGAAACCCAAGCCTGTCTATTAAAATCTGTTGGAAAGGGTTTACGGGAGTATTTGAGCTTCGCCGGCAAGTCGCCTTCAAGGAAATGATACGTGAAGATTTATTTCACCTGAACTTTAAATTTTTCTTTAACATTTTGAGATTTTGTGCCGTTTGAACAGGACACATTGAGTTCCCTTTTTGGATTTTTGGTAACCAAAGTTTCCACTTGTTGTGAGTCTTCTCCCGCCTCGAGGCAGCCCTTTGTCCTTCGTCCGTGTATCGGGATACCACAGAGCGAGTGACACGGCGTGGGCAGACCGCAGATATCACTTAATCGCTTCCAAAATATTAGATCATTGCATGGGTTTTGTTGTTCTTAATGTTAATATCATTAAGCTCTACCGGATAAGGCCTCATTTCTTATACTCTAAGCGGTCAGGTATGGGAGAATCAGGCTGTTTGACGTCCTTACTCCAAAAACTTGTGCGGTGGATTGAATTACGACTATTACTCCTGATATTTAATCCAATGAAAGGAGAAGAGATTCCAAACTATTATAAGAGTGCCTCATTAGATTACTCCAATTCCCACATTACTTTATTTGGAAATCACGTTCATTTTGATACTCGTGAGATCCACGGCTCGCATCTGACCGTACTGTAATGCCTGTCAAGTGAAATTTCAAAGATGTACTTCGGAGACAAATATTCAAATTGCGTCAAAAGAAAGCTCGTACAAACAAGAAAATATGCTAGATTTTTCTTGAACAATGAGTTGTTATTACAGCAAGCTAAGAAAGCTCTGAAATATTCAAAAACAATTCGGAGGTATTTTAATGAACAATTCCAAATATTTTGAAAGAAAAGACAAGACATTTTAACAATTTGGAGCCTGTGTTTTGGAAAAAGCTCCACCATGTCCTGAGGCGATTCCCGTATTCAGTAATTTCCTGTAACTGCCTCCTACAATCAATCTCTTGTCTACCATTACCGCTTAAAACACTCGTAATAATTCACTCAGTCAGTCAGACAAATATTCGCGTTAAATTGAAAAGGTAGAGTAAAAGTTTCTGTAACCTGTGGTGTTCGCGTTTGTGTTCAATCTGGAACGCCACCGGACCCGAAAACTAAGAATATGTTCAAACATATCCCTTAGAATTTTTCAACACGAACACAAAAAAATAATGTTTTTAAAGAAATAAGTTTGAAATGAATTTGTCATTTAGAATTGGAAACGAATTGTTTTGGGAACTGGAAAAATAACATTGTTTTTAGTATAAAACTGGCCTCGTGTTGTCAGGAAGCAAGTATCTCAGTAAGAGGTAAATCATTGTCACTAATGGATCAACTAAGAACCCCTGGGAAAACAGAGATGCGGTGGACGTTTTGTAAATAAGTAGCAATTAAGAAAAAACGGTGAAAGAAAAACACTGCGACTTTAGCAAAGAGGTTTTCTTTTGTGTTGTTTAGTATCGGTGTTTCTGATGTCATTTGATACGTATATCGAGTTTACAGAGAGGAAAACGATATACTGAGTACTGCTCTCCTCAGCTCTGAAAAGCTGACAGAAATGATCCGCAAATTAGCGTCTAAAATGAACAATAGGTTGTAATACTCGAACCAAAATGGTGTTAGAACATAGTCATCTCTTCTACTATTATATTTTGTTCGCCAGTAACTGAATGAATAAAGCACTTCCGATCACAAACTTCGAGGAAACGAATGCAAAAGAAGTAAAAGCTAGGAGTTACTATTTCGTACAATCTTTCTAGTATTGCCCAGATTACGTAAAAGGTATGAGTTGATTCTGCCGCTATAGGTAACTGAACCTTCGTAGCAAGGTTCAATAAAAAAATCATTAAGAAATAGAAAATATTTTCAAAACTCTTCTAAAAACTAAAAAGGTCTTCGCAGTACCTTTTTTTGGAAAGTTAATAATCATTCTTTAAGATTCAAACACTTTTGTGTTCAATTAAATGTTATTGGGACGAACTTTGGCCGTAATTTTTTGGACACAGAAAGTTGAAATGAATTTTTTATGGATTTTGCAGATATGTCAAAGCAGATTATTTTTCATTGGAAATTTTCTTTGTTTAAGTTCCCACTTCCCCCCTCCCCCCCCTCCTCCCCCCCCCCCCCCTCACGACCTCTCCCCCCCCGCCCACCCCCCCGCCTCCCCACGCCCCCGTC
>JAABNW020075781.1:0-19046 GCA_015164035.2 Radianthus crispa
TTTGTATTATCGAGCGCATTCTAGATCATTGCGGTCTATAAGTAATGAGCTGTTGTCACAACCAAGATCGTATTTAAAGACTTATGGGGATAGAGCATTTTCAGTATGCGTGCCAAATCTTTGGAATAAGCTTCCGTTAGCTATTCGAAAATCAAATTCTGTATAGACTTTCAAAAGGAATCTTAAGACGTATCTTTACCAAATTTATAGATAAAGGTTCTTTGTTTTTATAGGAATTATTATTTATTTATTAACTTATTTTCTACTTTCTTGTCCTCCGTGGGCATTTAATTTAGCTTTTACTTTTTTTATTAGTTTCTTAATATTTTAACGAGTTATTTTATCTAGTGAATAATATTGTAAATAGGTTTTTTTAGTGAGAATTTGTAAAGCGCCTTGAGCATAGGATATGTGCGCTATATAAATAAAGTTATTATTATTATTATTATTAAATTAGATCCTTAAGGGCTGGCCATCAGTTGCAGCAATTTTAGAACTGGTGTCAGGGAGTGTTTATATTGAGAATATATTATGATGGTATATCTAAATAAGAAAATTATTTGAAGATTCTTTAGTCATAATTAGCATGAGCATAGATGCATGAAAACAAAGCCACAGGATGGTAAACAAACTCAATAGTAGTCTAAAACACTATATTTTTTGAGTTTGTTTAATTTTTTCGTTACCTTGCTTATTAACCTATAAGATAGAGATGCAATGAATTATATGTTGTTTTAGAATTTTTGGTAAACCATTTACAACCATGAATCAGTCTCATTCTCCTGGTCATGCATTCCAAGTAATGAGAGACTCTGGGGTAACAGATTTTTTGAGGCCATTGCTTGGTTTCAAAGAAACAATGAAGAAACTGGAAATGAGCCAAAAGAAATGCTGTTATTGGACAAATTCGTGTTGTCATCATAATACCTAAGTTCATGCACAGAACAAGAACTGGAAGTCTAAAATCAGATCTGTTTCCCTAGAGTCTCTTGTTCCTTGTTGCAGGCCAAAAAGATTACAGGCTCTGGGTGCGAGATTGACCATGAATAACACATTAGTCACTCAAGTACGTTTAGGTATTTTGAGGATTGGCGATAAACTCTCATTAGTGAAGAAGCTTCTTATTTTAGTTAATCTCAAAGATAAGAATTTAGGAGGTAACCTGTCATCTGTTGCATTGGAGAATTAAACCCTTGACCCTCTGAACAACAGATTTATATGGTATGGTAGTATCTCCCTGATGCATTTCTTTCAAGACTACCCTATAATTATTAACAATGATAATGATATTTTTATTTTGACTAAATAAGAATTTATGTTTTTCAGGAAAATTTTCTGCCAAAAAATCCTTTGATTATGAAGTGGATGACAAGTATCAAGTTCGAGTTGAGGCTGTCAGTGGGTCTTCCAAGAAGTCAGCATCCACAGATGTTACAGTTTCTGTGTCTGATGAGAAAGACCCACCCTCATTTTCCAAATCATCATACACAGTCAGTCTTCCAGAATCTACTCCAGTTGGAACCACTGTTTCTACAGGCATCAGAATTATTGATAAAGACACTGGAAGTGATAAATTTGAATGCTCAATGGAGAAGATCACATCGTTGAAAACTATTGAATATCTCTCTGTCATACAAAATGCAGGAGAATGCAAACTTGTTACCAAAGAGCTAATTGATAGTTCTATTACACCTAGTTTTGAATTTGAAATGCGTGCTACAGATAAAAACTTTCGCAATATGTTTGCAACTGCTAGTGTCACTGTCAATGTTAATGATGAAAACAACAATGACCCAGTGTTTTCTGAAACCTCTTACTGGGTGTCTGTATCTAGCCAAACTTCAAAGGGCACCAGCATTTTGAAGCTGTCGGCAACAGACAAAGATCTTGGTAGCTTTGGTGAATTGACATATGACTGGGATCCTCCTGGTTCATCTGGAAGGTACTGTATATATGTAATTGATTTGATTTAATGAATTCTTAAAAGGGCATAGAATAAGAGTCTGTTCTCTTTACATTGAGTCATACCTACAAAATATGACACAGATCTGTCTGACCTACATGTGACTCCATCTACATAGTAGTCTATCTTATACCCATCACACATCTATGTATGTTTAATCTATCTATCTAACCTATCAGTCTATGTAATCTATCTATCTATCTTTGCCATCTGTAGTACTAAAATGAATATAGCCAAGAATATATAACCATGCGGTTGTACCACTTACAGTCGTACCAGTCATTCATTTTCGACACAAATACTAATTTGCAATTTAATTGTGTAATGTTCCACCTTCTGTTGGAACTTGAAATTTTCAAATTGCAATTCGAAAAGTTTGAATTGGTATTGGAAAATTTTAAATTGACATCCAGTCAACAATTAGCTCGAAAATGGCCTCAGTAAGGAAAAGAATCTGAGCTACCTTGTTGATTAAAATGGCAATTTGAAAATTTCAAGTTCCAACAGAAGTTGGAACATTGCACAATTAAATTGCAACGTTGGTATTCACATTAGAAAGGACTGGTATGACTGTGAGGGCACAAGAATCATTCATGCACATACCTATACATAGAAGATCACCTTCCACACTAAATTAGAACGTGTAGACTTGTGACTTTTGATTTTTCACACAAGAAAGTTTTCTTTTGGAAAATAAGATCTCTTGTTTTATAATAGATTTAGCATTGATGACAATTCTGGTGTGATTTCAAGTTCTGCAAAGCTGCCCAAGGACAATAAATATACAATGCAAGTTGTTGCTAGAGATGGAGGTAAAGAACACATTGAGAGTACACTTTGGAATGCATCATTATCTTCCATTGTCATCATTATCAGTATCACAGTACACCATTCCTGCTGCTGTTATGTATCTTCATTAAGATCACTATGACATTAGGACCATAACTACTGTAATTGCATCATCAGTATCATGAATGTCATCATTATCATCATTATTTTGTATTGTTCATTTATTAATATTGTACATGTTTTCATGTTTTAGGATCCAGACAGGCAACAGTGTCTGTATTTGTGTCAGTCTACGATACAGTTGATACTCCTGTACAGTTCCAACAAGCAAGCTACTCTGCATCGATCCCAGAAAATAACCCTTTGAACTCTGATGTGGTCCAAGTCCAGGCAACAAAGTCAGGCTCCACTAGTGGCATCTCTTATGAGTTAGTTGGTGGATACAAAGAAGGCAATGTTGATGTATTTGCCATTGACAGTTCTGGCAAAATCACTTTGAAGTCTGCCCTTGATCGTGAGAAAAAGTCTTCATATGAACTAATCATTCGTGCAAAGCACACAGGTGGCATTATTGAGCTGGCGACCAATGTCAAATGCACAGTGTCTGTCGAAGATGTTAATGACAACTCACCTCAGTTTGTGTTTGATAGAGACCCCAAGACTTTCTTGGTTGATAACTATTCACCAGTTGACACTACCATAGCAAAGGTAAGGCTCACTAGGCTTTATTACAAAAATGGGTACCTTGTTGCATTGACCATATTGATACCGGCCTTGAGGTACACTAAGTGGCCTTTCATTACTCCAGTAGAATCGATCTTGAGATGATGCGTAAGTGCAATGATTTACTGACATACTGTATCTTTACTTCTAAAACTTATTATGGCAAAGCGTGAGAATGTTTTTATTCTGAAAATGACTACCGTACAGGGTTTGAGAAACACTATATCGCTTTGGAAAGTACTAAAATTCACTTTCTTCTCTTGAGTATTATGCCGTTAAAGCAATGGCGATAAGCTCTTTTTGTCTTTCTTTACCCGAACCCCTGTTCATCTGGCCCTTCCGAATAATGATATCCTCAAAACGGCATCAACATTTTCACTTAATTTACTTCGATATGACTTCACTGAGGTTTCTGTCTTTGCGTTTGCCAGATATTGGCCATAGATTTGGATCAAGGTAATAATGGCGAAGTCTCGTACTCCTTGGACTCAGCGTCCTCTTCTTTGCCATTCAAGATTGATTCATCTACAGGAACACTAATGACCAAAGAAAAACTAACGTAAGTGTCTAATGTCCGATTTATATCATGTTTGGCATGCTAGTTTGGTTGTAAATGCACAAATTATAAAGTTAATATGAAAAATTTTTACTTTTATGCTTGACATGACTTCACTGAGCGCAAAAAAGAGTGTCATAAGTTAAACCAAAGGAAATTATCAGTTCACATGACTTGCACCAAGGCATACTCCCTACCTCATTGAGGGGCGTCAGAAAATAACAGAATAATGTTGAGAACTTCTAGTCTGTATTCGTAATACGATCGCCGTTCCATTTATCCCGACCGAACTTTTTCATTTAGTTGGCTAAACAGGAATTTTTCGACATTGTGATTGGCTCAAGGATCTCGTTGATTCCGTACCGTAACAGTGCCGTTACACAAAGTGTACATGATCGGGAAGGGTGTGGCTGGTACTTAGTCACCATCTTACTCATAACGTTTTTCCTCACGTTCTTTTTGCCGGTTGCAGCGTCACTTTCACCAGTCAAGTATCAAGCAAGGCCTTTTCAGTGGGTATCGTAGCAACTGACGGAGGTGGAAAAACGACCACCAAAACCATTGTCGTGGATGTTATGAATGTCAATGAACCACCAAAATTTTCCCAAAAAATCTACACCAGTCCAGTACAAGAAAACGCTAGAGTCGGAGATCCAGTCGTATCTGTGAAAGCTACTTACGCTGTTGCTGACACCTTCTTAAAGTACAGTATTAAAAGTGGTAATAGAGATGATGCGTTCTGTATAAATCATAATGGGCAAATTACTGTAGCTCGACCGTTGGACAGAGAAAAAGTGTCTGCCTATATGCTCTCTGTTGGTGTTGCCCTTGGTAACGAAGTGGATTCTACGACAGTTTATGTTAACCTTACTGACATCAATGACGATTCTCCACAGTTCGAAAAGGAAACGTACGCGTTTTACGTTAAAGAAAATGCTCGTAAGTTTTTGATACTACCTGATGTACGTCTTGTTAGACCTTTTTCGAATTCAAAAATGACCGCCAAAATTCTTAACTGCAGATGCATTTACACAGGGTTAGCCTCGAGTGTGGGTTAATATTCAGAAATGCCAAAAAAGAAGGCAAAATATTGTCAAACTTGGACAATGCAAACAACTTTGAATTTCCACGAGCTGTTCTGGTTGTTACGTGCAATTGAGGCTCCCTGCAGAAATGCGTCTCTGCGTGGCAGCGGTCATTTCATTGGAAACTCGAAATTAGAGTATTAACTATGAATTTTTTAGCAACATTAAGATACCCTTCATTTCCTACTGCCATTTCAATAACCATCATGCATTGTGATCTAGGCATGAACAAAATATGCTTATATTAAAGTTTGACTCAATTTCATGATGTCACTGCATGAGAATGTCGATATTGTCGAATGTAATGAATGCAGAGCTACTCGGTAGATTAATATTGATTATGCTTATGGTTGTTCGGTTTGGTGCTGGTGCTGGTGCTGGCGCTGGCGATGGCGATGGCGATGGCGATGGCGATGGCGATGACGATGACGATGACGATGACGATGACGATGACGATGACGATGACGATGACGATGCTGATGCTGCTGATGACGATGACGATGACGATGACGATGCTGATGCTGCTGATGACGATGACGATGACGATGATGATGATGCTGACGATGACGATGCTGATGATGCTGATGATGATGATGCTGCTGCTGCTGCTGCTGATGATGATAATGATGCTGCTGATGACGATGACGATGCTGCTGATGACGACGATGATGATGATGCTGATGCTGATGATGCTGATGATGCTGATGCTGATGCTGATGCTGCTGATGACGATGACGATACAATGCTTCTGATGCTGCTGCTGCTGCTGATGATGATGATGATGCTGCTGATGACGATGACGATACAATGTTGCTGATGACGACGATGATGATGATGCTAATGCTGATGCTGCTGATGACGATGACGAGACAATGCTGCTGATGCCGCTGCTGCTGCTGATTATTTTTGTGATTATTGCCATTATTAACGCCCAATGCCGTTACTTTTGAAAAATCACCTTTTTTGGTCCTAGTTCCAGGAACTTCTGTTGGAAAGGTTGTTGCAAAGGACCGTGATAGTGGTTCATTTGGTCGAATAACCTATAAGTTGCTGTATACTGTCGATGCGAAGTCAAAAGACAGGTTTCAAGTAGATACAAACACTGGTGTCATCACAACAAAATCATTAAATCCCAACCCGAAGAACCTTCTTCCCCTGGACTATGAAGATATTGAACGACATGTTCTCTTCATCAAAGCCGAGGATAATGGCGGCTCAAAGCTGAGTGGTAAGAAGATAAAAGACGATTCAAGTTGCGTTGTCTGTTAGCTATCAGATAAAAAGTTAAATTTCAATTTCGTTTGTAAGTCGGCCGCACTCCTTACTTCAATCTCCCTAGGTTTTGTTTCAGAGTTTGACAACATTTAAGCAAGATATTTTTGTACTCCGCACTATATTTATTGTGCTCGCTTGTGATGTGTCATAATGTTGACCAGAGATGTTGAAAAGCCCAATGCTGCCTAGTTTCAAACCATTGTTGAAAACTATTTTGTATTGAATCTTTCACATACTTAATTAAGAATATGATAATGCTTTTACAATATTTATCTGCATGTCTTCGAAGTCATGTGCACGAGCATTTTTTGACCTGAATATTATTAAATGTTGTCAGTTTGCTATTTCAAAAGGACCTTGTCTCACGAATTTCTGTTTATTTTTATGCAGCTATTACAGCGGCTTTCATTTATGTGGAAGATGTTAACGACGAAGATCCCACCTTTTCTGCAGCATCATACCGAGCTAAAGTTGCGCTGGACGCAAAAGTGAACGATCATGTTATCCAGGTTACAGCAACAGATCTGGACAGTGGATCAAATGGCCAGGTGGTGTACTCCATTGTCACTGGCAACGAAGAAGGAGCTTTTGTCATAAATCTTGAAAATGGACTTATCTCTGTGAGAAAATCTTTAACCACTGTAGCTGCAGACAAGTTTACACTGAACGTCAAAGCGGAAGACCGAGGAACGCCACCAAGAAGCAACCAAGTAGTTGTGGAAATCAACGTATTCCTGCCGGATGGTCCACCGAAGTTTGTGGTGTCTCCTGTCTATGTCAACGTCACTGAAGGAATTGCAGCTAATCAGCGTGTAGCAGTTGCTAAAGCTGCGACATCTGAAGTACTCCAGTATGAAATTTCATCTGGTAACACCAATGGAATGTTCAAAATCAACCCTTCCACGGGAGTGATTCTCACGACACGCCCCTTGGACTACGAAGAAGAATCTAAATACCAGTTGGAAATAATAGCAAGGGACACCCGAGATCGTCGTGCTCAAGTTGTTGTTATCTTAACTATACTGAATATCAATGACAACGCCCCTCTATTTCCCGGAGAGGTTCAAGGACAAATAGATAGAAAGGTTTCTGGTCCTTTCGCGAAGGGCGTGGTCGTCACACGACTTCAAGCCATTGACAAAGACAAAGGTGACAAAATAACTTATGAACTATCTCCATCATCAGTTCTCAATAATCTAGAAATTGACAAAGAAGGCCAACTTATTGCTAAAAATAATCTGGCTAACATTCCATCAGAATATCGATTCAAGGTCACAGCAAGCGACAATGGAACTCCCAAAAACATACATACGGTAAATGTTCGGATGGTCTTCGTCAACTACCGACCAAAACAGCAACCTGTACGGGCACTTAAGCCAGAAAACGTTCCCGTAAATAGCGTCATTACAAGAGTTCCAAAGTACTTCCCAAGTGGAGAGTTTTCTATCGTGTTCCCCGAGAAAACCAACTTTACTATTGACAATTCAGGTTACGTACGAATCACGAGTCACTTAGACTTTGAAAAGCAGGCATTCCATTTGATAACCGTTCGAGAGAAACAAACTGCAGGAAAACTAACCAATGACTTGGATGTAGAGATTACCGTTCTGGACTTGAACGATAATGTGCCTTACTTTACCATGACGTCTACTCTTGCCCGCGTCAACAAGAATTCACGAGCTGGAGCAAATGTTTTCCAACTTAGTGCTCGTGATCTTGACAGTGCATCCAATGGTCTTATAGGATATCAGCTTTTTCCTAAGCGAACCTCTTTTACTATCAATCCCTTTACTCGAATAATAGAGGTTGGAAGTCCCTTAGTGGACTCAAGATTTTATCCCAAGCCTGTCCCTTTTGATTACGGAACACCACATTTATACGGTAGTGCCGCCACAATCGATGTGGAAACATCTTATACGCCCCCTATATTTTCAAAGACGAGGTACAAATTCAGCGTCTCTGAAAGTGCTCCCATTGGGAAAAGTATTGGTAACATTGATGCAAAAAGTGTTTCTGGTGCAAGGCTGAAATACACCGTTGCAGAAGGTAACACGAACGACAAATTTATCGTAAAAGACAACGGTGATATGTTGGTTAACAGTAGGTTGGATTTCAAAAATTCCCCGAGCACATTTAATCTCAAAGTGCGAGCAATTGAACAAATCCCTAATGGGCTGTTCTCTGATATTGCGGTTCAAGTTGATGTGGTTAATGCCAATGATTTCTATCCATACTTCGACGAACTTGTCTACAAAGTCACTGTAAGTGAATCGACAGGCTTGGGAAGTGTTATTGAAACTGTCAAAGCTTACGATTGTGACTGTCCGTCTGCGTGCACGTGCAAGCCAGGCTTCATCAAGTTCTCATTAGAGCCCAAAGGCACGTTCGTTATTGATGAAGACACAGGCCAAATCTTGCTATCACGGACTCTTGACTATGAAAAAAGTAAGAAACATCTTCTTCAAGTGACAGCTGCTGACAATGGCCAAGTCGTGCACAAGGTAGTTACTTTCGTCAAAGTAACAGTTACTAATGCAAATGATAATGCACCTGTCTTCAAGAAGAACGATTATGAACTCAGTATTTCCGAAGATGCTATGACAAATATGCCTTTGGCAGCGGTTGTTGCTAAGGACGGTGACGGCGACCAGGTTTCATTTTCGCTTGTCAGTGGTGCTAGTTATTTCAGTGTTGCTGCTGATAGCGGTGTTCTTAAACTCGGCTCTTCTCTGCCCTCGGGAAGCGATAAGACAGAATACACCATCACTATCCGAGCAAAAGATCCTGGTAACAAATACATCGATGTGCGAGCTAGAATAAACATTGAGCACAAAAATACACAAAGGCCACGTTTTACCAAATGTCCTATCAATCCCATACAAGCAAAAGTTCAAGAAAACCTTCCAAAAGACCAGCTGATTACCACAGTAGCTGCAGTTGATGACGATAAGGGTAGATATGGAGAGGTCGAATATAGCTTGGTTCCAGTCGGTGGACAGAACTTCTTCTCTATCAACAACCGCACTGGTGAAGTCTTCACTACAACAAGCCTCGACAGAGAAAAACAAAAGACGTACACGGTTATTATTCGAGCTGAGGATGGGGGGCATGGAAAAATGCCTGAAGAACGTTTACTAACCTACTGTTTCTTGCCTGTGGAGATTGTCGATGTGAACGACAACTTCCCTAAATTCATCACCCGTACCTATCATGGCAGTATCCAGAATAACAAGCCAGTAGGAACACCAGTTCTAACGGTTAGCGCGACGGATGCGGATTCTGGTAGTAATGCGGAGGTAGTCTACTCACTCAAGTCTTTTAGTGATAAGTTTACAATTGATTCCAATACCGGGGAGATTAAAACAAGTGCGAACTTAAATGGAATTGAGAGCAAGGAGTTTCTAACTGTTGTCGCATCAAACAAACAAGCTGTTCAGGGAAGCCCGTCTGACGATCGCGATCGAGAGACGACAGTTGAGATCTATATTTCTTCTAATGCGCCCCCAACATGTCAGAGTAACCCGTTTAGAGCCCAAATTAACGAAGCTTTGGCAACAGGTTCAAATGTTCTACAAGTAGTAGCTACCGCTACAAGTGGAGCCAACATTCGCTACAGTCCTGTCAAGGCAAACATCGACGTGGATGAAAAGTTCAGCGTAAGCCCTAGCGGTTTAGTTACCACAGCATCACAGCTAGACTATGAGATCCTCCCAGAAAACGATAAGAAATTCCGACTTCAAGTTCGTGCTCAGGAAGACGGCACCAACCTTTTCTCCACCTGCGACGTCATTATTGAACTTCAAGACGTGAATGATGACAAACCAACATTCGATCTTGGTAGCTATGATGCCAGAGTTTTGGAAAATGCTCCTTCTGGGACAACGGTTATGAAAGTAGTAGCAAACGACAGGGATCAAGGACAGGCCGGCGTGGTGTCGTACTCATTAAAACCGGACGATAACTCCCAGTTTTTCGCAATCAATTCAGCAACTGGGGTAATTACAGCAAGCACATCTTTTGATCGAGAACAAAAGGACAGATACAGTATTGTCGTGATCGCGACAGATAATGGAACACCTCAGCTGTCTGAAGAAGTAACAGTCAGGATACTCGTGGTAGACGAAAATGACCAGCCTCCCAAATTTAATCAAACAGTATACAGTTCTACTGTGCCTGAAAATGCACCCCTTGGAACAATAGTCCTCCAGCTGAATGCTGTTGATCTTGACATCGGTGACAACGCGAAGCTGGAATTTTTTATCTCTGGTGGAGACAACAATGGTGCTTTTGCCGTGGAGACGGTTAGTTCCGGTGGCAAGAGGTACGGGATATTGGTGGTTGATGGAAAACTTGATTATGAAACCAAAACGCAATACAACATCAAGGTTTCTGCAACAGACGGAAGAACTAGCGACGAGGCCACGGTTGAAATAACGGTAAGTGTTTTGTGAGCGAATATAAGGGCAAAGAAGAACGAATGCAAAATAGAAATCTGTCACAGTCGAAGTTTTATTTAAAGACCAATCTCTTACGGATTTTTATGTGGCTTCTAGACAAAAATTAAAATTAGTGCAAACTTCGACACCAAATCAGTAAAGCGGACTATTTGATTGTTGATGGGAGACATGCTGGCGAATCCAAAAAATATCGAATAAGCTTTAGACTGGAAAAATATCCTGCAAGACCAATTTTTAGAGAAAACATGTGGAGCAGAAGAATAGGTAGAGGTAGAAAAATATCCTGCGAACTGTGTAGTCTGGAAAAAATATCGAGCATTTAAATATATATATCTTAAAACAACATACCCCTCATCAAATATCAAATGGCCGTCCCTAAATAGCCTAGAGCGATAGTGACTCGCCATTATTTTGGAAAAAAAAAAGAATGTTCAAATTCATGCATTTCCTTACAAGTTGAAGTTTAATATATTTTGATTCGAAAATGGCTTTGAGGAAATATGTAATTTGCTCAACCAAGCAAGACGTAGTCCATATTACAACCGACATTTTGTTGCTGAAAACAATGCATTCTGGAAGGATATTCCTGGCTTTCATTGTTTGGGAGGAGATAACCGTCCCAGAATGCAAAAATTGCCAAGTGGCCATTATAAAATATTGGGAGCTCCGATCAGGTGGATTTGAACTAAAAAGAAACTTTCATCTTTATCTAGTCTTACTATGAAATTATATTTCATATTGATAATATTGCCGCGACGCATTTTACAATCAAACATCGAAGAAATTACTCAGTCGAGTCACCTTAACAATAACGAACACTGATATCCCTGTTAAAGAGTTCAGTTATGAATGTTAGAAACTCCCCCTTTGTCTAGAAAGAATCCAGAGAGGAAACTGAAGCCATAACTTTGAAATTTGCAGTTTTACAATATCCGTTCAGTTTTAGAATTTATTATTGTTTAATCGTGCATCATTAAATGTTTCAGGTTTGGGATGTCAACGATGTAGCCCCAACGTTTCAGGAACCGATGTATGAAAAGAGTATTGAAGAAGGCAGTCCAGCTGGGGTAACTGTCATTAGATTGACTGCCACTGATGCTGACACCGCTTCCTTAAGTTATAGTTTAGGACCCCGAGCTACAGACTATTTCACAATTCGTACTGAATATAATAGCAACACAAAAACGTCTGTGGGAATTGTACAAACGGGTAACAAGAAACTAGACCGGGAAGAGTCTCCTATCAAAATGTTCACAGTTTTTGCAAGTGATAAAATCCATCAGGGGAAAACGGAAATGAAAATAAACTTGACCGATGTTAACGACGAGAGCCCGAGATTTCCTAGCGATCAGGTTTATATTGGCTATGTGCAAGAAAACATGCCTGCGGAAACTAGTGTGATGTATGTACAAGCGGTAGACGATGATGACCCATTCACTGGTGGAAACGCTAAGATCAAGTATGATCTCACGAATAATGCTGGCAATAAATTCAAAATTGATCCTAATACTGGTCTTATAAAGACACTTGAAAGGTTTAATCTAGATAACCAACCCTCGTCTTACATTGTGACAGTAAGAGCAACAGATCAAGGCATTAACAACCAATTAACGTCCACGAAGGATGCTACAATATACATAGTTGATGGTAATGACAAAAAACCTGCATTTACTCAGACTATATACAGGGGTACAGTGCCCGAGAACGCCCCCCCAGGATACAGGGTTACGGCTGTTAGTGCGACAGACGGTGATACGGGCCCCAATGCTGAGCTAGAATTTGTAGTTACTGATGGCAATGAACCTCTTGCGTTCTACCTTAACCCGTTCAATGGAACGGTATATGTCTCTGGAGACATTGACTATGAAGTCAAGAAATCGTATAATTTAACGGTGACTGTGGCTGACAGAGGAATGCCTCCTTTGAATGGAGATAAATCGGCGAACGTTTTTATCACAGTCACAGACACGAATGACAATGCCCCGGTATTTACTCCTGATCAGTACAACAAAACAATAAGCGAGGACGTACCTGTAGGGGCTGTGGTACTCAAAGTCACGGCTACGGATAAGGATAGCGGAACTAACGCTAAAATATACTTCACCATCACTAAGGGAAACGAAGATGACCTCTTCAAGATCGTACCTGATCCAGATGATCCAAATGTTGGCCTTGTGGTTACTCGACTGCCATTAGACCGCGAAACGATTCCTATTCATCACATGGAAATCACAGCTACTGACACTGGTGGGCTTAAAGATACAGCAGACGTATGGCTGACTCTTGGTGATGTCAATGATAATGGGCCATGGTTCCAGCCACCTTTCTTTGTTGGCAAAATCAAAGAAAATACTAATGCAGCACAGTTTGTTACTCTGCTTAGCGCGTATGATCCAGATTCTCCGACCAATGGCGGTCCGTTTACGTATTCAATAGTTAACGGTACACTGAACGACAACTTTAGACTTGTGGAGCCTGCAACATATAAAAATGCAACGTCCATCTTGAACTCCTATGATATCTTTGACCGTGAAACTACACCTACCTGGAAAATTGGAGTAGCTGCAGAAGATAGTGGCAATCCAAAAAAGACAAATTTTACTTACGTGTACGTAGAAGTGATGGATGATAATGACAATGAACCTTTTGATGGATCGATGTTGATCATATTGAATGCATACAAAGGACAATTCATTGGAGGCCCAATTGGTAAAGCCTATTACAAAGATGCTGATTACGACGGTGATGTAAATACCTACACATTAAACAGCCAGTCCCCTGGTTCTTACTTTCAAGTGAATCCAAACAGTGGCAACATCACTGCTGATCCAAATATCCCTGTTGGTGAATACAACCTTGATATCCAGGTCACAGAGTCCGCGAGTGCCAACAGTCCTCGCCAAAATGCTGTCAACTTTCCCAAGACAGTAAGATCCTCAGTGACGGTTTTGGTTCGTAGAATTGACCCTATCGCTGTCAAACACAGTGTCGCACTTCAGTTCACTAATATGAGAAAAGTTGGCTACTTAGTAGGCGATTATTATGACCCCGTAGTAGCAGTTATCAGTAATATTTTAGAGGTTTCTAACGACAAGGTTGAAGTGTTTAGTGTTCAAAAGGCACCGGATAGGCCGCTTTCTGTGAATACGCAGTTTGCGGTCAAGGATGGAGATTCGTATATGAAACCAAAGGATGTGATCGACAAGCTTACTGCGAGGAAGTATAGCTTTGAGACACTTGGTGAGTCAAATGTTGAGTTGATGTTGTATAAGTATTCTCTTGATTTCCTTTTTTATCTTTTCTCTCTCTCTTTTTTTTTATTTGTCCAACTGTTTTCGTTTATTGTTTGTCACTTTCCTTTTTTCCTTCCTTCCTCTTTTCCTTCTCTTTTCCTTTCTTTCTTCTGTTCCCTATCCTTTTCTTTATAATGAATTTATACTTTTGTCCACCCAGGTTTAAATGTAGGGGCAGTTGGTATCGATAAGTGCGCACGAGAAAAAGAGCATGTTGGAAAATGTGTCAACGTTGTGGAAACTTCTTCCGCATATCATGTAGCAAGTGGCGACTATGGAAAAGTGCCTCCACCGGATTCAGTCACAACCATCGTATCAATGGACGTGGTCCTTAAAGCCAAATATGTATCTATCATTACACCAACGGGTAATTGTTCCCTTGAAAATCCTTGCCTCCATGGTGGGACGTGCCACAACTCTGTGCCGTACGGCTACATCATTTGCGAGTGCCCGCGTGGATACCGTGGGCCTCGCTGTGAGCAGACGACAAGGACGTTCTATGGTAATTCGTATATCTGGCTACCAAAATTATCAGCGTATGATATTGGTGAAGTTAGCTTTGAGTTTATGACGGAAAGGAAGGATGGATTAATGCTCTATCAAGGACCACTGACAAAGGGTAGGTGAAAAAAGTCTCACCACATCATGTGAGATGGGCTTTCCCAGACCGATAAAGAACATTTGACTTACATTTTCGATATTGCTTTGCTTCAGATGGAAATAACGGTATCAAAGATTTTATGGCCGTCCTCCTGCGTGACGGTCGTGTCATGGTAATGGTGTCTCTTGGCTCGGATGCAATCACAATCAACATGACCAAAGGACCCCGACTAGATGACAAAGAATGGCACACCATTCAAATTACACGGGATTTAATCGATAGAAAGGTAAATGGAAAATATTTAGCAAATCGAGGTAAATGGGTGTTTCCTTTAAATTGATATTATCCCACTTGGTGACTTTCGTTGATCTAATGCAAAAGCGCAGACCTGGTGATATAAGGTATTTCCAAACAATTATCATTGCAATCTCAGTTGAATGCCTTGAATCTGGCCAAAAAAGCGACATCATATCTCGGAAGTGCCCTTGTGTTTTCTGTCAAACGACTTATTATTAAATTTACTGTGTCACAAAGACTGAACATGAAGTATGTCTGAATTCGATAAAGCATCCTGGATTCCAATTCATGGTTCAGTTATATTCAGTTTATTAACATCGCTTGGTTTCTCACTTAGATGGTTCGAGTTATCATAGACAAGTGCGAAAAGGCCTCAATCGTCGAAGAGAATGGACTAGTAATTGAGAAAAGAGATACCTGTGAAGTAACTAAGCGAGTACTTGGAAGAAAAACGTACGTTAATAATAGTTAATTACACCTATTTTCAAAATTACGCGACCTTAAGGGCTCCAGACGTTTAGGCTTCCGTCAATCAAATATAGAACGGGCTGAGTTAAAAGAAATTGCCGCTCAACCAATCACAGACGACTGTTCCCACGCCTGAAACGAACAAGATACTTTGATTTGTAGTTCTAAACGTACAGCTCAATAAGTATTATAAGTTTGCTATTGTATCCAGGTTTCAAAATAACCAATTTATTGATTTTCATTCCAATCTAGAAAGAACTTCTATCGGTTAAATTCGTTCATATTATCACGTTTGAGCGGATTCAAGTTCATACCATAATAAGAAGGCCGTTGATCGAGTCTAGAGAATTTCATTATGGCCGTTGCTCGGAATGAGGTCGGCGCGTCGTTACTTTGACTGACGGAAGCTTAAAACTCCATATGTCTTGAGTCGTCTAGGTCGCGTAATTTTGAAAATAGGTGTAAGAGAAGAAACACAGACATTACCAGCACAAGGAGCATGTCTCTCTGACATGGTCGCAAAAAGGAAAGGAATGCCGTTGCTTCTTCATTTTATTCCTTCTATCTTGGATATAAATGTTCTTGTATATGAGATAGGCCTACCAAATGGTTTATGCCTACCACTCTTTTCATTGCTACGCGCTGATGGAAACAACAGTCGCAACAAGGAATTTGGGAATTACACTTCCGTCAATCTAACAAATTTCAGTACTTTTATGTATTCCGATTGACGGAAGCGTATTTCTCGAATTCTTTTTTTGTTTTTTAAATAACTCACGAATTTTCACGTGCCATCCTGATTGGTTGATTTGTTTGATATCGTTGGCGAGAGTAACTATTTCATGTTTTTTTTTTTTGTTTTTTATTGTAAAAAAAAAACAAATTTAAAGCAGATTTTTATTTGTCTTTCCTCTTATTGAATCCTCGATTATCCTCGATGATAAGAGGACAGACACATAAAAATCTGCTGTCAATTTGTTAAATAGACCTTTTCGGTGTCGTTACAATGTTTTCCCATTTCAGACCACGTGTCATTCCCTAGAGTATAATTTCTTTGTTTAACGGTTGTGCATGAGAAGACACATGAATATAGATGCACTTTCAACAAAGAATCATATTCTCTAGGCAATGACATGTAGTCTGAAATGGGAAAACATTATCACTTTACCGAAAAGGTCTATGGCGATCGTTGTCTCGATAAGTGTGTAGCAATGAAAAAAAGTGGTAATGAAATATTGCAATCGTTGCACATTTCAAATGCACTTCCTATCCAAAGGCTTTTACACATCTATTTCAAAAAACATTGTCAGGGAGAATGGAGAATGGCAATTGTCGAATGGAGATTGCACGACCGAAAAGAACTACGGGTTTTGAAGTATGTTGGTTTTCAGGATCAAAAACCTAAGAAAAACGTTGCTAGTGGATGTATCTATCACTTTAAAGTCAATTACAAGGTGAATGTAATTATTGGTGATGAAATAATGATGAAATACTATAAACCACAGTCATTTTCTGTCGGGCATTCGACAATTGCTATTCTTCATTTTCTCCTGATAACGTTTTTTTGAAATACGTGTATATGAAATGCTAATACTGCTGATTTAATTGGGTTCTATACAGACCTCATGATCTTCTTAGTTTCAACATGAATTCTCTCTGTATTTCGTACTTACGACAATTACTTCTTTAGGTATTTGGATGGATTTGGTCCTCTCCAAATCGGAGGTGTATCCACAGATCTATCATTCCTTGGCATACCCACTCAAGGATTCGATGGGTGTATTAGAAACATCATCGACATATACACCATGTACGACTTAAAGTATCCTCTTAAGGTGGTTAATGCCCCAGAGGGTTGTCAGCCTGCACCCGTATGTGCTGATAACTGTAATGGAAAAGGCTATTGTGAACCGGGGCTCAAGAAGAGTGTTTGCGTTTGTGATGTTGGGTACAGTGGAAGTACTTGCGGCGAACGTAAGTAGACCATTTTATTTAGATGCAATCAATAGGTTTTCTAAGTCTTGGCATAATGTTTTCCTAATTCAAGTTACTATATCATTTAGTTGTTTAGCAGTTGCACATGAAAAATCTTGATATTCAGTATCACTATAAAACCTCTATCAAGTTCACCATTACCATCACCTCACCGCCACCATCATCATCGCCATCGCTATTGCTATTACCGCCATCGCTATTGCTATTACCGCCATCAATTTCTTATCACCTATCAGCATATTTAGAACTTTTTATTATCATTATCATTATCAAAGACACTGGAATTCCTGCCAACAGCTTTCAAATTGATTCTTAAGATCTAATGCGCATTAAGTATTTTCTGCATCGGCATGCAGCTTATTCAGCCAATATATACAGTACGATTCAGATTGTTAACGCATTCCATTTTTATTTTTGTCAGGAAGCCCAGCCAGTTGGTATAAACCAAACAGTTTCTCTCAATTTCTACTGAATACCATGCGTGCCAAACGTGACTTGATTCCTCCTCCAGAGTCCCTTACCAACGAGTTTTACACAAATATTGCTTTGAAAGTAAGAGTAGAACCTGATGCCAAGGACTGCGTGCTCTTCCTTTCATCCAACTCTCTTGGTACGGAGTTTAACCGGGTAGACGTAAGTACTCCACTTATTGATATTTTTACTCTTCATTCTTTGAATATCTTTTCTGGGAATTATAAACCCAATCACGCAACCATAAACTATATAAACCTAATATGAAATTAGAATCCGCTTTACAGTGTAAGAATCCAATCCCGTCTAGTGCCGTAGCGCCTGTAGGGGCCGTAGGACATGTACCCCTCCAGTTTTTCCCAGAAAAAATTAGACATATATTTAAACATCAGTTGACTGCTAATTTTGCTAGTGATATCACCGAACGGTGTAACCCGCGAAACCATAATTTTCCCAAGTTTACGCACGAATTCCCGACTTTTTTTTTGTCAGCCTGTGGAAATGTTGTTGCTTGCTTGGAAAGTTCACCGAGAGCGACCTTCCAATGCAATCAGACTGTAGACTGATTAACTTTAATTATATGGGTCAACTGACACGGGTGAAAAACGCACTGTGTATGTGCCAAGTCCTTTTTCTTGCTATTATAAAAATATGCACATTTACTTCCACACTTGCCTAAACAATGCATGTTATAAAATGTCAAAACTTACGAAAAGTTCTTGAAAGTTAGAGCTAATACTTTCAGGCTGTCTTTACCAAGACATTTGCTTCCTCTCACGAAAGTATACCAGAAAACGTTTTTGTATACTCGAAGAAAACGAACGTTTCTTTTCTTACTCAAACTCTTAGGAAATGTGCAGATATCACGCACGCGCAGACGTTTTTCCCTGGTGTCGGGTCCACGACATATCAACTTCCGCCTATTATTTGTCATTAGCGTTTAAATCGGACTACCAGGGAGCATTTATTAAAGTGCCTATGAAGGTTAATATTTTGACCCTCGATATTTTCAATATTTGCTATATATGAAGTGAATAAATAAATGGTTAAAAAATTTCATATGATTTGAGTGG
>JAABNW020076003.1:0-19016 GCA_015164035.2 Radianthus crispa
GTCATCTTTTGGCATTTTAAGGCCCCCCCATATTCCATCCAAAAAAATTCAAGGCCCCCCAATTTCTCCTCCACCCCCCCCTCCAACTTAAATAATGACTGGTCCCTAAATAAGCATGGAACAATTATGTAGGAAAAGGAATAAGCTATAGGTGATGCTAATTTTGGAAATTCAAACCTTTCGCACGATAAATTGGAGAAATGCGACAAATATGATTTTTAGCTCGTTATATGAAAAAGCCAATTAAAACGCCAACATACTATCAAATATACTCACAAAGGTAGATAAATGACAAAAATAATAAGATAGGGACATTTTTTGACGTCTTTTTCAATTTTGAAAAAGTCATTTCATAAGGAACACACAGGAAACGTAACCAAACATCGTACAGCGCGCAAAGAAAGTGCGCTTCCACAGAAAAACAATCGACCCAAAAAACGAACAGAATTCTAAAAATAGTACTACCTGGAGCCGATGATGGATCACTAGAAAATTCGTATACTCCCTAGATCATGGAAATCATTGCGCCTTCCAACAAATTTCAATGATACTTCCAGCCTTTTGGACACTTCCATAGAAGGGAAATTTGTTAGAAGTCAACTTTCAACCTTTCGGACACTTCCATGATATGAAATTTTTTTAGAAATCGAAATTTCCATGATGTGGAGAAGACACGATTTTTCCAGTGGGTCGAGGGGTCTCCTCATATAATTTTCTCTTGATATAAGCTACGAATTCGCAAACAATTTTCTATACAGTATAACCCAGTCACAGTCGTCGGAAGACCCCTTTTAAACGTCAAATGCCCTAAGTACAGCTGTGTCGTGGTTTGATTAAAAACTCATTTACTTAGGGATAGCCCACGCTTCAGTACTTGAATGTTCAAATATCCAAAGTACTGAATGAGAAACTCCGCCGGCCAATAAAACACATTTTGAAATTTCGTATCGCTGAAACACTTTGTATTATTTAAAACGCTTCAGTCTTTTCGGATTCAAAAATAACCGCTGAAACGCTTTGCTGTAAATGCATCTGCACAGCGCTAGAGGCTTTATTACGGGTATTAAAACATTCATAAATGCCAACGTGAAAGCAAGAATTGTTGAGTTTGAACAAATTTCCACGAACTCGCCTTTTGGTAATTATGAATATTATACGTGCAATTGAGGCTTACCCTGTAGAAATGCGTCTGCTGTGTGTGGCAGCGGTCATTCACTGTGAACTTGAAACTGGAGTATTGTTCACCCCTTCGAAGTTGTAAATTATGAAAAATTACCAAGGTCATTTTATTTGGTAGAATTAATGTATGAGGGACTAGATGTTAACGTTTCCCTTTTCTTCATATAGAGCCAGTGAGGTAGGAGTGGATGAGCTGCGCAAATCTGTTATCTGCAGCTGTGTTGAATATAGTCTTGCGGGACACCTCTTGCTAAAAATATGTTACTAGTTAAATTTGGCTCAGATGTGGCAGTTTACGGTAAATTAAAATGGTTAGACGAAATACACCGCATCAATTCAGATAGAATTTGGAAACCAGGCTTACTTTACTAGTCCTAAGCTCAAAATTGGAGTTCCTTAAGAGAGTAGCCATAATTATTCTTAACTTACTAGCTTTCTAAACAAAAACAAAAAAAGAAGCAATAAAAAATAAACTGGCAACATTTGAAAGTCTTCACAAATTTGAAATTCTATATTAAAACTTGACCTTTTTTTGCAATTTTTCCTTTCTCTATTACTTCCTTTCACTTTTATTATTAGTCTTTATCAGTCAAGAACATTCCTTAGTCTCGTTACCATGTGAACAAATAGAAACAAGATGTCTAAATATTGACTTTGGCTTTGGCAGGTTCAATTAATTTTGATGAGTACTGGATTAATTACTTTTGATGGCCATTTCAAGTTTCAAGGTAACGTGCTTCTTGACTTACCACAGTAATAAAGAGATGCAATCATCGGGTATAACGAGGTCACGGAAATAAGACTCTTTTATGAGCATCAATGAGGTGTATCTGTCTTTGAAACAGTCACAAGAAACGATATTGAGTTCGAGAGCAACTCATCTATGGACGTCTTCATTAATGAATTACACTATAATGATTATGTTGGTTAGCATTTAGCTTGTGCAAACTGCTGCGCTATTACTATACTGTCATCACTCTAATCTGTCAATGGGAGCACAAAATGCTTGGATGCTTTTGTTCAAAGTGATATTTGTTGAGACTACATTTAAAGTCACCTCACGGTCGAGACCGCCTCACGTATTAACAAGGGACAACACGGATCACTTAATGCTCTATTCCTTGCATACCAAAAGTTTGCTTATTTAACTCATCAACATCGTATCGGACATTGGGGTATACTTTAACAGCATCAAAGGTACAGAAATAAGGCTTGTCACGCGCGGTTCCTTGTGAGTATATCACTTATTTGAATAAAAATAAATAAATAAATTGGAGTTGGCTAATCATCCCCCTTGCAGCCTAGTAGCTGAATTGCGGGGACGCAGCTCAATATGGCCGAGTCGAAGGCATACAAGGGCGCCTCTGGCTGCCGCCATACGACTTATGTCAGGCCACAGAGCACAGCCTAGATCGAATCAGGGTTGGTTTTTGTGGAGGGAGAAAAACCGGAGTACCCGGAGAAAAACCCTCGAAGCACAGGAGAGAACCAACAAACTCAATATTCACATGTGATGCCGGGTCCGGGAATTGAACTCGGGACAACAGTGCTGAGAGGCGAGCGCTCTCACCGCTGCGCTACCTGTGCTTCCCAGAAACAGTTTTTTAGTCTGAAAGTTTGTTCGAGGGGGGCTTCAAAGTTGATAGCTTTAATGCTGTTTTACACTAAGAACAATTGGATGTTCTCTCGGTCATTTAATACCAGTCTGGGACACCCACCTACTCGAAATCTTTACTTGTTGCAAATGGTCCTCTTGATGGAATTGGGCTTACCTTCGATGATTTGCAACTAGAATTTTTGTTTTCATACCGAAACTTCCTTCGCCCCGTGTATGGCTAGTCTGAGAAACCTGACTTTAGAAAGCACGTTCCAAGTGGTGTTTCTGATAGGGAAATAGAGTTTTTCTATCGCTTGTCGCAAGAGTTCACCTAGTGGTCTTTGGATTCTACTATTATTCAAAAGCTCAAAAATTTAAAATTTAAAAAGTATTCAAGTGGTGGGGAAAAGCAATGGCTTCTTGAAGCACTCTGAAATGCAGCTCAAAACAAGAGGTTTCCTATTATCAAAAGGTGGAAAGTCCTTGCTTCGTCCTCCACACTGAGTTGGGATGACGTCAAATGCAAGGGGCCTCTCGTAACCAAGTGACAAGGCTTCCCAACCTATTCTATTTTTTTTTGAATCTACAAAATCACCTGACATCTAAAACTATAGAGATTAATATAAAGTATAAAAATTTTGAGGTCGCAAGATCGGCAAAATGGAACCTTTTAAAATGTTTCGAGATGGAGAAAAACATTTTCTCAAAATATTAATATACAAAAGATTTGAGATTAGGATGCATATATAGGCAAAGATACGCCTATCTTGGCATATTTAACTTGACCTTTACATATCCATTATTTATATATCAAACCCCAGGAGTCGTGATCTTGTACTAATGAGCTCGCTGTGTACACAGATCGTTCAAGGTTATTTCAGCTGTCATTGTCAAAAGCACAATCACATCGAGTGATGCACTTATGTTCTAGCCTTTCACTCCAACCTTGGGATTCTCCCTGACGTTTCTCTTATGTTTCAAGATATTTTCCTAGAAACTGTTTCCTATTTGCGTTCCCCTAAAGGCACATTAGACTATCTGTAAATCGCTCTTTTTTTCAGCCCACTTTCAGACTTTATTCTATTTTTGACATGAAAAAGCATTTGCGCGGATTATTGTCAATGTATGAGCAGTCAGCTACCTAATATCCATGCAAACGAACTGGTCCCCCACGGAGCTGCAACTGCTTCCAGAGCTACGGAATCAGTTAAGACCTATTCAAGCCGCGCAAGTTACAAAGCAAAGCTTGCAACACCAACAGCGCTCTATGCATGTGGGAATATAACATGATAAATTTGTTTCTTGTTTATCGTAGATAGAAATCATTAGCGACTTGGGGACTTAATATACTTTGGACTGAAGAAAAGGATGAGCTTATCCTAAAACGTTAGCATCAAAAGACAGGGAAAAGGATAAAAGAGAGGACAATTAAGAGAGATAAGCTAGTTGAATGCTTCATCAGGCTGTCTTATTCCAGGTAAGATTCTTTCCTGATTTCTTTCAAAAAGTCTTTAGTCTTAAAAATCGAACTCAAGGTATTTGAACAAGCATCGATTCGTTTGCTAGACAAATCTAGGATAAGATAAATATTACTCTTTGATAGGTTATCTAGTTTTGATAACGACTTTCTTGATAGACAACTGGAAAAAACTCAAACTCTGTTTTAGCACTAATGGGCATCGGGACAAGAAGTGTGTTGAGTCCCTGGGACCCTTCGGGAAAGTATATTGATCTTGTAAGCCCAAATCTAGATAACCATTAAGTTTGGTTGCGCTGTGAGAGAAAGCCATCGCATAGCCTTTGCTATTAGGATCATAAAGTTCCCCAAATAGCTGGAGCTCTAAGATAATTAGTCATCGAGGCTTTGTCGGTGGTGAGGTTGATAAGGCAATCTATCGATGGTTATGGGTTTTAGCATTAGCTTAAAGACACTTTTAATAAGTTATAGCCCAAATGGAAGACGATGCACCTTTTTATCTCTTTTGCAGTCTTTAAAATCCAGCCTTTGGCTTAGCCCGGGTTTTTCTGTGATAAGTGTCTGACTGACGTATCTAAAACTTTTTGTGCACTATCATTTTGGTCGATTTCCTTTTTTTCCCTCTGCTTTTCGTTTGTGACTAATTTTAGAATATTATCGATTCTAGATGTCTTTCATTTAGATCTTGAAAACGAGTATATATATATTTTTTTCTTTAAAAAAAACGCTTTTGACTTTGGATTCTTATTTTTTGCGTTGTAACCATTTCTTTTTGCTGCAAGTTTACATAAGGCTTAGTCACCCCACATGAGCAAGCTTAATTGTGAACGGTAATTAACCAAGGGTTGTTTGTGTGTCGGTATCTTTTACGACGTCATAACTTACCCGATTGAGATCGAATCCTTTGAAAAAACCGTGTAAATCTTGGACCAATTTTTGGACCAATTTTCTTTAACCAAATTTTGGAACGAATTCTTTGAACTCTTTTCTTAATGAGCTAAAACATACCGTTGTTAATCAAAAACATGATTGCTTTTCGGATGATTCCCATTAAAAATATATTTTATATCGCGTATGATTCTTTTTTCCACGATGCAATGTGGTTCAATTTATCTTGTTAACTTGAATTGTTTTTTCGAAGTCTCAGTTACTGATGGCTTACCTTTTACTTACCTACATCTAGTTGCAAAAGGTTGCCATAGGAAGAAGGAACATCAGCAATTTAGTAAGAAAGGAAAATGTTAAAAGACAAAATAAAATCACTGAAGCTGAACTCTGTTTTTTTCTTTTTTTCTTTTGTCTAATAATATATTCCTTTCTTACTAAATTACAAACGTTCTTTCTTCCTATGACAACCTTCTTGCTTTATTTATTTATTTATTTATTTGTAAATATAGCCAAATATATTTAATAAAATCAGCATTCGAATAAACATGCAATAATAGCTTATCGCTGCAACATTCAAACATTTAAACAACTTTGTTGAAGACATTCAAGCTCGTCTTCTAATCAAGTATCTATTTATTTTATCCAAAGTGATGGCTACTTCTGTTCGAATGTTTCTTTGTTAATTTTGTTATATTCACTGATATATAGACAGACCACAAAGTGCGCATTTAATTTGTTGGATTTATGTGAGTGACGTCAGAGATAGTTTCCATGTTATTGGTCCATAATGACAAACAGTACCGACCCATTCATTATTTTGTATAAATGCTCGTATTTAACTATAAGAAAGTTACTTAATTTTGATTGAATTCTTTTGAGATTGGTTCCTGGGACACCTTTCCCTCTCTCTCTTATTTAATCCGGTACAATCATCGAAAAATCCAGTATTCGACCAGCCTGAAATGTGTAAAGTAACATTACCCATCATGCAACTCAGGCTTTAATGTTGTGTACAAGGGTTGTACTATTGTAACATCGAGGTCACTCTCCGTTAAAGTGCACTTAACTCTGTTAATTTCAAGCGGAGGCTTTAACAAAACAAATAACTGTCAAATCAAACATCCCCATTTTTCTATTCTTTTCCAATTTTTGACTTCCTCCGTCTCTGCAAAAGTACGACCTCTTGTTTATCTTTCGTAAGGGATAAATAGGCTCTCATTTGGGTAGCTGTGATAGTATTTTTTCCTTTTCATAGGGGATTTAGTTTCGTTGAGTATGCTTTTAGTATGGCAGCATTTCTGTCGACTGGTTACGTTTGCACAGCTCATTAGATGCCTTCGCCCTGGGTGATAGGTGCCATTATCGTAACCACCTGTCACAGATAAAGAATTAAATATTGGAATACATATTCATTTGGCATATATCCGCACCGAGCTAGGCCTAAGGATACCCTACGAAAATATATTTAAGCAGACTGAAGAGCTAACAGTTTCATGAATCTGAAGGAGAAGACATAAATTTCCTTCTAATTCAGACAAAAACAGGTAAGTAATTTTGAACATTAAGACAATTTGTCTAATGTGAAAGCTCTCAACCCAAAATGAATTTAGTCCAAGGAGAAATACTCAAATCGTTTACAATTTATGTTACTTTGTTTTCACGATATCCTATTTTGTTTTCACTGATCATCGAAATGAAAATCTTCATCGTATATTTTTCATTCCTATTCTGCAATTTTTTTTCATATACGTGTGTGTGTATATATATATCCAAAGTTTACTGTTCAGTGTTTTTTAAAGTGTTTCATATTACATCCGAGCATGACTGATCCTTTAAAAGTTACCACTTCATACGATGCGTTGTTAAGTTTTAGTATCCTAACATAGAGGCCAACTAAGGGATCTGGACGAGTGTAACTTAATAAGAGAGTTGAAAGCTCGTTTCTTTAGGAGCATAATTCCAATCACTTTGTTTGCATAGAGTAGAGGCGGTATACTAAGCACGGAATGAGATCACAAGACACAGATACATTAACAAACAAGAAAAGCCCCTTTTTCTCTAGCAACGATGTACTTCAAAAAGCGTGTAGTCATATCTAAATGATTTATAGAAAATTAATAGTAATAAAAAGGTATCTCAATCATACCATTATAGTAATATTGCACTTTTGCAAAGAAAAAAGAATGAAAAAAACGTTATATATGCCAAAGGCAAAAGTGATAAGCGGTTGCTTTAGCCCCATTCTTCTTAAACTTGCTTACTATATCTCTCCCTAAATTCTTTCAATTCCAAAATACAAAACATTTTTACACGTTCATCGCTAGCTACTAAAATACCAAAGATAAGGCGTTTATTTTTTGAATAACAGTTTAGTTGTGGGAAGGAAATTTGCTTAGTTTTGGGTTAAGAAAGGGCAAGTCTCCACTGTCTCCACTGATATCCCGGATGCTCAGCTGCAACTCTTATTCTAGTCAAAACATGATCTAGTTGTTTTGATGGCTGTGTTCAAGTTAAGTGTTGTCTTATAATAAAACATGCGGGTCAACACAGGGAAAAGCATCTGGTCTTTTACCTCTAATATTCAGTTCGTAACATTGCACATGGAAGTCCTTGACTACACGATTCTCTTGCTTTTGAGATGTTGACTGCGGCGGATACAATATATATCAGTGACCCACACTTTTTAAGATAATTTGGAATTTGCTTTCCTTTTCTGTTTTTTTTCCCTTTCATCTTTGTTGTCTTTCTATTGTTTGTGTTATTTTAGTCCTCTTTCTTTCTAATTCTCTCTTTCTGGTAGATATTGTGGAAGGCTGGATGCTCACTCGTTATAAAACAATGGTGTTAAATGCAAACATATTTTTCTTTTCTTTTGTAATAATTCACAAAAATTATGGTGACACATACACATTCGTCCTATTCTTCTTCAAGCTCCAAAGCTACTTAATTATCCTAAGTTGACAAATCTACATATATGTATATCCAATTAGTACACTTCAAGGTACCGGACAAAATTAATTTGGCCTGATCTAAACTAATCAAGCATGTCCCGTCAGAAAGTTGTGAGTGCCCCAAAGTCGTCTGGAGAAAATGTCACTTGTCATTTTTTGCCATTATACTTTTTAAATGTCATGGTTCCAGCTTTCATCTCTAATTTTCTCTCATTTATTTTTTTCTAAAAGATTTGCTTCTTGCTTATTTTTCTTCTCTCTCTTTTCTTCTCGTAGTAATGGATCTAAATTTAGAAGTCCTATAAAATTATAATACACCTAGTTGCAAGAAGGTTGTCATTGTAAGAAATAACTTCTGTAATTTAGTAAAAAAAATCTATTAAAACACAAAAGAAGGGGTTCTGCTTCAGTGATTTTCTTTTGTTTTGAATCACATTCCTTTCTCACTAAAATACAATAAAGTTCTTTCTTCCTATGGCAACCTTCTTGCAACTCGGTGTATTATAATAGTTTATTGATGCATTGTTATCTTCGTTGACAGTGTTTCCCATAGCTTTACGTCTCTACAGCTAAACATGATCCGGAACATGACAATTATGCTTGACTATTTTTCACTGAGATTTGACATTGCACTGATAGTTTTCTATATTGGAAATTGTTTTGGGGAAAAACCTCAATTGACTGCTTTTCAAGAAAACAAATTAGGCCAATGCTATCGGCATAAGAGCTGGGAGGGAAAAGGAAGCAGTCATTAGAACAAAGTCGTTTAAAAAAAAAAGAAACAAAAACAAATACCCAGCTTATTTCCACTTGATGAAAAATGTCTTTATTTGGCTAGTAAATAATATTAAAATCGAAAAATCCATGTATTTTTTCTTCCTCCGGCCTTTTCTTTTCTTATTCAATTTCCTTTTGCATTTATTTCTTTTGCATTTTATTTCCTTTGCGGTGATCATTTTTTCACCATTTTGTTTTATTTCTTATTTACTCGTGTGACGATGAAATGCTGCAATCCAACTACTCGTCTTCCTTAGAAAAGAACTTACGAACGAAAAGAAAGAAAGAAAGAAAGAATTCAAGAATCGAGAAAATACAATCCCAAGGATTTTAGTTAATAGGACACGAGGTTACCAGCTCTTCAGTATCATGCAATCATGCACGTCCGTACTTACTGTGATATATAAACTCCACTTAAACTTCCAATCATCAGCAAATCTACACTGTTATCTCTGCTTTTTGTTGTTCTTTCTTTAAAACTATTTCCTTAATCATAGATTCAACTTCAAACGTAATTTATTTCCTAGTAGAGAATTCAGCTATTTCCAAGTGATTACTCAACTCAAAGGATGGCAATAATTCAGCCATAAAAAAGGATTTTCAATCGACAATGAATGATTTGATTTTATATGAGCAAGAAAATGAGCCTTTGATGAGAGATCAAGCAAACCAAAAAAAAAAAAAAATTATCGTGAAGCTGCAGATATGAACTTTCTTCTTGAATAATAATAGTTTATGTTTTTTATATTAATCATTATTACTACATTGCCCACATTAGTATTAAAGTCATTGGTTTATCTTATTGGTTATAAATCATAAACTTTCGATAACATGATGCCACTCAAAATAACAACAATTATAATGATGGTGGTAATAATAATATCAAATGTAATAATAATATTTAATATTCAATCTTCATTCACCGTGATTGGCTAAAATCGATCACGTGATTGAAGGTTGTCTAAGTATACCCGATAAAAATCATCGTGTATTAGGTCAGGAGCGATTCTGATTGATTGAAGACCTGATACCCTGTGCAAGACTGTAGACTATTGTGCCTGTGCTTGCCGGCGGGAAGATTTTGCTGCGTTTGGTGCAAAGATGGCTTTTTTTCAATAAATGAAATCCATTTATAACGATTGTTGTTTTGGTCTATTGCGCGAGCACCGAGTGTAAATGCAGTGAATTCAGGTTGAATATTAAAAGAGTTAGAGACTGAAAACTCGTTCTTTGTATACAAATACTTGCTGGCTGTACAATAAACCCATAAATAAATCCAGAGAATATTGATTGTATGGGATAAACAGAAGACAAGCTTCAGAGTAAAATGTCCTCCCTAACACATTTCATTCTTCGAAAAAATAATTTCAGTAGACCTTGCTCGCCTACACATCAATCGAACTAACATCCTTGAGGTCCAATTAATTGAGCAAAACATGAATATCTTTTATCACTGTAGTGTGATTCATTCTTTGTATATTCTTACAGTGTCTCTTGTGCAATATCGTTATCCAAGAAAGTCTGTTAATTAAGAGGACGAAAGATCCAGAAATCCAATCAAAGTTTTTAGAAGTGTTTTCCCTACGCTCCAATTTGTTTGAGCAAAAACAGCTGGAGAAAGTTCGTCTCTAAGTAAAAGAAAGCACCAATGCAGTTATTGGTTTTTCATTATTTGGTGAAATACTTGTAAAGCTTTTAATTTTGTTCGCGTCCATTTGACTGGTAGCCCGAAGGAGCGAGGGAAATTGAAGTTATGATAATGTGAAAAAACTGCTTGTCAAATCTAATTATCTTTTCTACTCCTACTCAAGACTACTGGACATTTTGCCAAAGGCGCCATTGAATTCCGATAAGTTTGCATCTTTCTGCAAGAACTAATAGGATAAAAAGAGTTATGAATTGGATTGGAGAGGGTTCTTTTTTATACCTAAATACCAGAACCAAAATGGACTTAATAAGTTTGTACATGTCATTTTTTTTCAGCTACCCAGCTTCTAAAGTATTTATCGTCTTGAAATGAACGTGACTTTTCATACTCCCAGCATGCTTTGATTCATGAGCTTGCTTTTAGTACTAAAAAGAATTGCACGGAGAGAGATCATAGTCTCGTATTAGATGATAAAATGCAGCGAGGACATCAGCTGTCTGAAGACCCAACGACTTCAGCATATAGGGTAATAGTTTGTTTTATGTTCAATGTGCTGCTGCTCTTGGTACAAGGCAATTAAAGCGGGTGAATATTGATAGCTTTTTTACTATAATTTAAGGAGGCTAAATAGGGTTATCAAACAGTTCTTATACACTCATAGAATATGCCCCAACCTTTTTGTTGCCCAAAATAACATCATCATGTTATATACCATATGAAAGGTTATGAAAGTGGGATTCGAATTTTTGAAAAACTATCACGTTTGCAGTTGTCATAGCAACAACAGACAGTTATGAATTGGGCTTAAATTTACGCTTCAAAAAATCATATCTCGTTTTCTGTTCGGTGAATTTTTTTTTAACTTGCAGGTATTTAGTTCTCTACTTGATCTTTCATCTGTGAGGAAATAAACAATTTCTGTAATGGGGAATCCTTTTAATATCGTAAAACCGAATTTTTCTAGATAGAAATAGTTGTTCCCATTACAGATTTTTTTAAAATTCAGGCTATAGAATGTAGACCCTATGTAAAATGATGGCAAAAAATCAAAAAATTCTACCGAACAGTTTTTGAGTTATTTAGCTAAACTTCTCGTGCACACGTCAGAGGGGTCTCGTATATAAAATTGCTCAAACTCGAAATTCGTCATCAAACATCAGCGCGCGCGCGCTTATTTTCAAGCAAAAAATAGGGAGCCTCCTTAAAACAGGTGAATATTGATAGCTTTTTACTATAATTTAATATGATTGTAACCTAAGACTGCAAGACCATTGCCCGTTGCTTCTTAAGTCTTATGAAACAAGAGCTCGAGGTATAGGGCAGCCCTGTTTGATGGCAACAAGTTTGCAATATTTTTTTTATCAGGAAACTCTATTTTCCAAATAAGAACACGTCTTGCTTTTAGTTTTCTTATATCCTCTCATTCCCTTTCTTTCTTTCTTTCTTTCGTTCTTTCTTTCGTTTTTCCCTTCGCATCCTTTCTTCTTGCCAACTTTCACATGAAAAATTCTACTCTAAAACTCTAGAGGTTTTACACGGCAGCCATGTTTTAAGGCAGAAACCAAGCATTTCTGCATGACAAGAAAATTTCTTTCCCAAAGGCGAAAATTTCTCTTATTTTATCCTCAAACAAGGGTGTCATGACGTCACATTAAAAAACACCTCTACTGACTAAGTACAATTCAAATAGATAAGACAGGAAAAACATAACGGGAAATAAACATCTCATAGTGGAATGCAAATCATATTTTCCAGAATCAACCGAAATCCTATTTTTCCAATTATGAATGAACTCGGAATTTACTATCTCAATTATGCGTCTGAAAGTATAACACTGTTGTTACTCATTATCATCGAACAATAACAAAAGCAAACACATTACTTCGAAAACAGGAATAATGCTATTCCTTTCAAATGATTAGTATTTCGTCATCAATTCTTTTCTATTGTAGTTTGTTTCATCAACCATGAATAAATAATTATGAATTTATTCCGAACTTTCGATCTTCCCTGTCATCCTCGGGAAGGTCAAAAGCTTGGAATAAATTCATAATTATTTATTCATGGTTGATCAAACAAACTACAATGGGTATCTTTACAACCTACAAAGAACTCTTTGACTTAGTTCTTTTCTAGTTTTAAGTATAATTTTGTCAGTTATTTCGGATCGAATATTTTCACTTATGTGATCTGTTATTATTTTAGATTTTTCATGTGACGTCGTGGCAGCCATATTTGAAGGCGAAACAAAAGCAACTTTCACCTTTGGGAAATATATTTTCTTGTCATGCAAAAAGCTTGCATTGTTCCTGCCCTTAAACATGGCTGCCGCGAAAAAGCCTCTATATCAAAAACGAAATTGAAAAAAAGTGTAAATTCTACTTTATTTACGAACTGACATATCTTTAACGCGTATACATCCGATTTAAAGCTACGGATAGAAAAGGACAACACAAACTAGTTGTAATAAAGCTGCATGGAAAATGATAAAAGATGCAAAAGAAATAAGGACAAATTTGCTCACATGTTGTGGCGTCGGTGGGGAAAAACTAGAGTAAGGAATCAAGCACGAAACTGAATTTTGTAGTGATAATAGATGGGGGAATCTCTTAGGCAGACAAAAAGATGTGCATACGAAGAGAGCATGCAATTATTAAGAAAAAAATAACTGTAATGAAAAGCCACTGAAAACTCAATCATGCGGCTCTTACAAACAGGAATAAAAATATAGAGGATTTGCCCGTGGGCAGGTGTTGGACTACGGACTCAAGGTCCCTCACGAGGTACGATTCACCATTGTTAAGAAAGGCCAGGTGTTTGTTCCCTTCCAGGGTGTTATTACGTCCTCAGTGGTTCTTTTACGTCCCTCCAATACAGGGTTAGATAGTGTGGAGAGACGGGGCCTACGGTTTAATGTCCTTATCCGAGAAGACGCAAAGGTCTAACCATTTGCAGATGTAATTAATAGAAATGTAGCACCTTCTCATCAGTTATTTTATTAGTGTCGAACGCGCGACCTCCCGCATGAAAGTTGCCTCAACCAACTGACCCAGCGGTTTAGGTCAATTTTTCTGAAACCAAATACTTAGTACTTCGTCATTACTGCATTCTTAATTTGATGTATTGGTTCATCAATTCATCTCAAAGATGTTCATTGACGACCATTGAAATTCCAATCAATACTTTCCACATGAATCACTGATTGAAAATGCATTCACGTGCACAATTATTAACGTGCATTAAAACTGAATTGCGTTGACTAAAGAACCTGAATTTTTTTTTCCAGACTATGGATATATAAGTTCCTTTAATCAATGTTTGCATGACTGCATGACATTGTGTTTGCATACGCCATTTACGGTAGCTTGTCTTCCTGGTAATTTTACAGCTAGAACGGAAAGACTTCTCGAGTTTTGACATCATGAATGGCGCTCATATCGACGTCGATTGACGGCGTTTCAAATTCATAGGAAATATATCACGTTGGATGATAAGAAAAGAAATGAAAGCGTCGAATAGTTTCTCCTGCTTCTTCAAAAATAGCCATACTTTAAGATCATTAATATAACTATAATAATACAAACTAAAGCTAAGAGAAGACGTCAGATACCACGAAACTAGTGTTTGAAGGCGAAGAGAAGAAGAGTGGAGGTGTCAAATAGTTTCTACTAGGTGGGGGAAATCTTTCCACGAAACATCAATAAGAAACAGTAACCAAAAGAGGAGAACGAAGAGGAGGAGGAGGAGGAGGAGGAGAAGGAGAAGAAGGAGAAGAAGACGAAGGCGAAGAAGAAAAACAAAGAAAAGCACAAGAACAAGAAGAACAAGAAGGACAAGAAGAACAAGAAGAGGAGGAGGAGGAGGAGGAGGAGGAGGAGCAGGAGTGAGAAGACGAAGAAAAACTGAAGAAGAAGAAGAAGATGTGGGACGTTTTTTCCTTCATTTCATCACTTAAGACATTTCTCCCTTACATTATCCACACACTACTTCATGGTCCTATAAGCAGGTATGACATCAGAGAGTTGCCCGGTTGAGTGGTTGTTGTTCGCAAGTCGTTTTTATAGCTCAAGATGATTCATTTTTAACCTCAAGACTCTCAAAATACATTGATATTTCGACGATTTGATGGTGGGAACAGACATGATTCTATAACACATGAAATACGATTTATCCTGAGGCTTGTAACTCAGGTAATCCTTTTAATTGCGAGGAGGAGACATGGAATTATGGCTGACATGAACTGTTATCTAGAATATGGCGGCAATCGAGTCTCCACTAAAATATGCCCGAAAGGTTTGGATGCGAAAATGAAGCTTTGGGCCGCTCAGCCACTAATAATCATTACTCGAGATCAATTATCGGAGATGAAGCTATATTGCTATGGAAGATAGTGTGAAATTGAAATCCTTCTTGAACCCACAACAGTACGATATATATTACCCTTCCAACCTCTCTCTCTCATCGTTCATTCTTCTTCTCCTCTCTAATATTACATTTTCACAAATTTTGTTAATGACGGAAAACCAATCCGAAAGAAATCAAAGCTATTGGGATATACTCTTAGATTTTTGCAACTTTATTGCGAACCATTACGACATTTCGAAAGTAACCCTTCAAACAATTCAATCAAATGCATTTTAAATCGTATTTGCTTATAATTTTCACCACGTAAGTAAAGTGATAAAATGAGTTAATGTTTGCTAAAGTGACAAAAAAGCAGTACAATTTACTCTGTTTCTGGGGGCACCTTGCCTATTTTTACCATAAAAGTAGTGAATCGTAATGTCATTCCGTGCTTCATTTTTTTCCCCTTTTCCTTCGTCTAAATATATCGGCCCTGTTTAATTCCTACAAAAGGTAGATAACTAAATAAATATCTGGTGATACGATCACCGCGTTTCTTATTTACTTTTCATCAATTTAGATCGAGTTTTCGATGTCAATTCATCCATGATGTTTGCGTGCAGGAACAGTTTACTTCATTAAAATCCATTTAGAAATGATTTCCAATGACCATAACAGTATAATTAGAAAAACCCGGTTAGATGAACCATTTGCTGCAGCCTCCCGCGTCACCAAAATTAAAATGAGATCAACAAAAAGAGCAATTAGAGGCAGCCGGGCTTATTTATAAATCCACCGCATTTCGGAAAGTCCAGCTATCAAACGTTTGTTGAATGTAAGACAGTTGTGTTTCCAATCTTCTTTATTTAGTACAATCTCTCGTTTCCTGTTTGAACCAAAAGAAGCTTGTGGACTTGGGTCTTAATGAATGTATTGTTATTCACAGGTCCCAGTAAACCCAGTAAGGGCATCAGGCTCTAGAAAGACATCAACCATGAGCGTCGGCAACTAAACGAACTCTCAGAGGTAGCTGTTTGCTGGCGCTTCATCAGCTCGTGGACTAAGAGTTTTTCTTCCCAAAGAAAAAATACTGTTAAAAGCTCCTCAGCTGTACTCTCTGCTGTAAATGGTAAGTAAAACTATTTTCTTCCAAAATATAAAATTTTGGCTGCTTCACCTATTTTAGTTCATAAACGGCCGAATTTGATAAAAATATCATATTTTCGAATTTTCTTATTTTGCTTTGTTTCCTTCTTTCCGCTGCTTCCTTTGGTAATCTTGGGCAATAAATATTTCATCTCTTCGTTTGTACCTACCTATGTGACTGGGAAATTATCTCTTAGAATTCAAGGATATGATTATGTAACTTATCCTAAGAAGACCTTTGTATTCTATTATACTTCGTCTTCCACATTCTATCAAAGGGATAAACAGATTTACCTTCATGATGAGTATTTTTTTTTTATTTAAACATATTTATTTACCCACCCCGAGCTTTGCTCATCTAGGGAGCCCACATACAAAAACACAATACAAAGAATAATCGTAGAGACAAGGACAACAAAAATAAGGAAGAAGAAAGCAATGAATACTGATAGAAATTAGAGAACAAAACGATTCGTATCAAGAATATACTTTTGTACTATAAGATATATAGATTGTTTTCTTCAATAGTTAAATCATCAGAACCTTTCAAAAGAACATCGCATTTTTCTTCCATAGAAAGAAATGGCCAGCTATGAATAAGTTGATGAGCATTTAGCTATAATTTTCTAAAGAAGGCCTAGATAAAGCTGAATGCATTGTGGTACAAGCGTAGAAAGCAATTTGGCTTTGGTAACTAGTAATAGTTAGATAGTGCTTGAATGAAGTCAGTGGTAGCCAAATAAATGAAATAAATATTAGGAATCATTTGTGAACTCGAACTTCTCAGTGAATAGCCGTGTCATGTAAGATAATATCTTAGTTTGAGATCCAGATCGATCTCTAGCAATTTATACCTCATTTATAGGGCATCACCAAGTAGGAGGATTGACAATGACAAAGAAATAATCAATATTATGCATAGCAGCATGTCATATAAAAATGATTTACAATTCATAATGCATTATATAGGATACCATTTGATTGATCAGGAAGTACGATAACAATATATTTTTCTCTTGCATATGTTTTGAAGAGATCTGTCTTCTGGTTCTTCTTTGACAAAATTAAAAGTTCTAAAATCCATTTTGGAATCAAGTGTAAGAAAGTAGCACTCTAAATATGGCATCCTCTGTAAATTGCTATCAACTCTTTTTAGTGTTTTTTTTTCTTTATTTGTTAAGACGAAAGAATTTACAAATGTTTCACATTTTTATTTCTTTCAGAACCCGATGGCGAACATCAGTGTGAACACCACTTCGAATACTTCCCTGGCCAGTACCCCGCCACCTGCTCCAGCGCCATTCAGCAAATCGCTCAGTATCCCATCTTTTCTATTTCTTCTCTTCATCCTCGTCATGTCGCTGTCGGGCAACATCTTAGTAATACTCGCTTTCAAGATTTACCGCAAGCTCCGAACAAAAACCAACTATTTTGTCATTTCTCTTGCTTGTGCTGACATTTTCGTGGCTTCGACTTCGATGCCTTTTTGGGGTGTTTTCCTGCTGACGGGCCCCAATTCGATTATATCGAATCCACTCATGAAGATCTGGACCAGCATCGATATTCTGTGTGGCGTCGCTTCCATAATCAACCTTGCAGCTATAAGTATAGAACGTTGCATTTGTATTACTCGTCCGCTTACGTATCATACCATGATGACGTCAAGAAAAGCCATATGCATCATCCTTTTCAACTGGTTCCTAGCTTTAATCATGTCGTCGATAAAATTAACACTATACGACTGGAAAAAGCCGAGATATGAACTTCTGATCACTATCTCCTGTTTCTTCTTGCCGTTGACAATCATGTGTTTTTGCTACCATTTGATATTCAAAGCTGCGAGGTACCAAGCCAGGCAGATTGCTCTCGTTGTCAAGGGTGGCGTCAGAAATTTTCTACTCTCGACTGAAGTCCGTGCTGCTAAAACTCTAGGCGTCGTGATGGGGGCTTTCATTATCAGCTGGGGACCTTTCTTTGTCATGAACCTGGTCTATGGATTCTGTCCTGAAGGAGAAGACTGTATAAGCCATGAAGCAATTATGGTCGCCAAGTGGATGCACTACAGCAACTCGTTTTATAACCCTATTGTCTATGCCTGCATGAACAAGGAATTTCGATCAGCTTTTGCCAATATTTTGTTTCGCGGAAGAGCTTGCAGTAAAAAAGGAGCATCTTCAAGAAGGGGGACTCTTACAGAATGCAATCTGACACAATTTACAGGTAATAATGTTAATGGTACATCAACCGAATCATGCCAATGACAGCCACAGACGACCAGAGAAGGGACTGGTAATAAAGTACGTGGGGGGGAGGGGAGGGGCACGCATTTTTGAGCTCCTTAAGAAGGGTGGGCCATTATAGAAATGGCGTAACTTGGAGGGATTTATTTTTCATTTTTTACCCTTAAAAATCGGGGTGGGTCAGGTATTTTTTCAGCAATCGTATAGTGGGGTTGACACGAAAATAGTCTTTCAGTTACCTGACCTTGTCGGCCCACCCCAACTCCTCCCTTCAATACTTTATGACCAGTCCATGACTTGTTCCTAAGGCCCGATGGTCAAAGCATAACCAAATTAGTTCAACAGAGTATGAAGAAGTGAAGACATTCAATCAATGAATATACACCTATTTCAAAAAATGTTGTCTAGAAATGCACAGTCCACATTCTAGAATCTACAAAGAATCTTAGAATTGTTTTGTCTTTCATGGTTTATGAACTAGCGTTTGCACGAAATATTGGTAACAAGTATGACTAAAACCAAAAAAATCTTTTAAAAAAAGGAGAAACTAAATAGACAGATTACACAAATACTTTGTTCGGGCTTAGGAACTTTTAATGTGTTTGTGAAGCCTGGCTCTTACTAGAGACTCCAGCAGAAACATAACGACATACGCAAGCGCAGTTGGTATTCCATGGTTAGTTAACCCCTTTGTATTTGGAGAGAACAAAATATTCACTCATCACCGTCAAGTAATATCTGCGCTTGCGTATGTCGTTGTGCTTATGCT
>JAABNW020076114.1:0-12108 GCA_015164035.2 Radianthus crispa
GTTGTGAGCCGCGCTCCATTAGCAAGGAGTTCTTTAATAATGTAATATGAAGTATAAATGTAAAGTTTGACAATTACCTAACAAGACTGATGTATTGCCCAACTAAGGCGAGGGCGGAAATTTCGCAAATGAAACTAAGAAAAAGTTTAAACGAGGAAATAAAAGAGCTTTTTTATTAGGTGTGATAACCGCAAAGGGCCTGGCCGGATCTTCAAGTAACTCAGGAGGAGGAAGTGGAGGTAGCATACTAGTTTATACCAATGGTCTCGAAGGGTCTGGAGTTATCACTGTTAGTGGAGGCAATGCCAATGGTAATGGGGGAGGAGGTGGTGGAGGCAGAATGGCTGTTTACTGGAAGGATCGAGAATGGTGGTTTGGGAATCTACAAGCATTTGGAGGCTCTGCCGCTGGAAATAGAAATGGAGGAGCTGGAACAATATTCATGCAGGTGGATGCAAGGAGTATTTCCACAATTTCATATTTATTAGTTTTCTTTGTAATAGTTATTTTAGTTAAATGAAAGGGTAATGGAGCTGAGAAAAATAACAGAAAAAATGCATTGTAGCCGTTTGTAGGACAATACTTAGTGGGAGGGGGATAACACATGGAAAATGTGTCACTAAACACTTCCAAAGTGCACAATAATATACCATCTCAACATTGGCTAGATGTATTCTCCTTTGCGATATAACCTAGTTTATTTTTACTTGGGCTACCTGTGGTAGCACGCGTCTAGGTTTACCTTTTCTATAAGTCTATCAATCTATCGACACTGCCGAAAACGTGTCAGCCTGCGATGCTCAGCGGTATTGCTACCTTCGTCCGTTACAGGCCGGTAGCCCGAGTATACGACCTGTGGGTTGTCTAGTTCTTCTTCATTTACGTATCTGGTATGACATGAACATAGAAGAAATGTAATCATAATTGTTTTTTTCAGGACACTCAGCACGGAATCCTCAACAGGACGTTAATTTTTGACAATAATTTTCGTTCGCCGTACAGTCAGGAGATTTCCGATGTTTCTCGTCATGATATAGATAGTGGCAGATCATGGCTACTTCCAACTGATGGGGACTACGAGTTGGAAGAGGTTCATGTAATAAGAGGATCACATCTGGCTTTACATCCTGACTTAATACGGTGAGATTCTTCATTCAAAAGATGATAAATGTGTAAATGGACTTTACTGATAGCCATAGGGTCCACAGGGGCTGGACTGGATATATATCTTATTCACGTAGGGCACAAAGAGCCCAAAAATTTCGCGATTCAAAATTTTTGAAATTGTTGTATTGTATTATTGTCCTTTCGCTAATAATACCAAAAGTGAAAACCGATTTGAATTTTGGTAACGGAAACTTGATTTATGAATTTTTTAAATTCTAATTTTTCCCCGGGATTTTTTTTCAGTTCATCCCCTACAGAAAAGAAGGATCTGTGTGCTAAAAAAGAAAATAATTTTCCTCTCTTTTTTACAAAATTTGCAACATTCTTTTTGTTTTTTCAGGCCTCGGAGTCTCAAGACATTCCAGTTTGTGGGTGATCGTACTGGTGTACTCCACATTGGACCAAACCAAACAGTTGTTGGTCAGTTTGCGGATCATGAAAAATTCGAAATAAATGTATTCCTGCATAGGAATGGCTTCCTTTACCTACCACCGTCTTTTGCGTGTTTTGGAATAAGAATAACAACCAGGTATTATCATTGATAATGATAAAAACTTGATGGTTACTGTTGATTATTAATGTGTATACTCTTTTTGTTTGTATCCAGGGGTTACCTAGGCCTGGACCACATGACAGTATCACGTGGCTGTCATCTCTTCTTGGGCATAACTGGAACCACAAAACAAGCAAAAAAAGAAAGTGTCTATCAGTTTAACTCCATGACGATTGCCGACGGGGGCGAAGTGACTTCTTTGGGCGATGTCGACAGTAAAGCCCTGACCTTTGAAACTGGGAACTTTACAGTCAAAGGAGGTGGAATATTACATATGAAAAACATCATTATCAAGTCTGGAAACATGGCCGTAGATGATCTTGGAATCGTACGCGGTGACTTCCATGATCCTAAGTATGTCGCAATCATTTAAATATAATTTGATATTTTTTAAAAATAGTTGCATTTCTTAATAGTATGGTGGTCAGCATGGTAATTTATTCCGTTTATGTGCTTGTAAGGTGCGCTGCAGGGGGAGGATATCCTGCTTCTGGTTCGTCAGGGGCTGGTCACGGTGGTAATGGCGGTAGTGGTACCAACCAACCTCGCGTTGGGACAGCTTATGGTCATGTATATGAACCTGCTCACTTTGGTTGTCGTGGGGGAGGTAGCAATGGTGGTCGTGGCGGAGGAATCATAAACATAACAGTCGAGGGCGCAATGAAAATTGATGGATCCATAACAGCTGATGGAGAGAATGCAAGAGGGATCTATTGCGGCGGTGGCAGTGGTGGAAGTATTTTTATTCAAACCAATCTTATCCAGGGCTATGGCCAAGTATCGGTGAATGGCGGTCATGGATATGTTGATGGAAGGTATGTTCACTGCAACAATCTACATTTTGTAGCTCATTATTAAAAGGAGTGTGCAGAAATTCAATTATCATTACAATTGTTATAAGTGGTTACCAATCCTCTATTAGTAAGGTAATTAGCTATACTTTACTAATTATCACTGTTATTTTCATTGGTCGAGAGCATGTCACGCGGAGGGAATAAATCTCGCTGTTTCCCGAACGCGTAATAATTTGTAAACCAAAGACTTTCTTGCGTAAAATTGCTGCTAAGTTTGTCCTCTTTTGACTAGGATATACACTTAATCCAAGAAACGTTGTCCGGACCGAAAGCACGAAGCTGACGACCGCAAAGCACAGTGGGACTTCTCATTTCTTTTATTTCGTAAAACCAGACAGCTTCGCATCAAAAGTGTCATCCGTTTAACGTACAAAAGCCTGTACAGAAGTATGCGAATTGATCAAATGTGGTCATACTTTTGCATTTCGCGCTATAATTTGAAAGATAACGAGTCTCACCGTGCTTTGCGGTCGTCAGCTTCTTGCTTTCAAGACGTTTTTTGGATTGAGTGTATAAAAAAATCACTTAATGACTGATCCCTCGGGACCAGCCATCAAGTGTATATTATTTCATCTTCAGCCGTGGCGTTAATGGAGGTGGAGGAGCAGGAGGAAGATTAGCAGTATATTTCAAAAGTAACCGAACCTACAGTGGCTCGTTTGAGGCTCTTGGTGGAAACGGTACTGGAAGTGCTCTAAGCGGCGGGGCTGGCACAATGTTTTTTTATCACCTTATGTATAACCATAGAACTCTGATGATATCTAACCGGCGAAGGCGAGCTTTACCTGTAGCGCATAAAATCGAAAGCTATTACGAAGTGTCACTGGCTCCTGGAAGAACCTGGCTTCTTCCATCGTCTGGTGATCACCATATGGCAGGTGATCAAAACTACCATTTTGAAGAACTTCAGATATACGGAGGAGCTCATTTGGCCATTCTTACCAATCCCCAAAACCGCTCTGCATCGATATTTTTTCGAGACATGATTGGAGACCGAACAGGAACTGTTCATATAGGATATAATCAAACGATGGACCTTGTTCGGCAAACAATCGACTTGCCGTTTAACGTTCGGGTGTATCGTGGTGGTTTTCTTGGCCTTGCACCAGTAACGACTATTCATGGTATTACTTTGTATCTGCACGGAGTTCTTTCATATGTTCGCAATTTGACCTTACACCATGATGGTACGATATATCTTTACGAGAACTCGCGCACCGGAAACGAACATACTGAAAACGATTTCAGATTTGAATTTATGACGATTCAGTATAAAGGTTACATAGGCATGATTTCAAATCCTTCTTCACACGGGGGGATGAACCTTACAACAAAGGTGTTGCACATTGAAGGCGGAGGGAAGGTTGAAGGCAATGATTTACATATTGCTGCTGAAAACATCAGTGTAAACTCCAAAGGCTTACTAACTGTGGCTGCTAATGGTTATAAGCTTTCAGATGGGCAAGGAATTGGGTTTAATGGACCAATTAATAAGGGCCTTGGAGGTGGTTCTGCTCAAGGTGCATCCGGTGCTGGGCATGGAGGTACTGGCGGGCGAGGATGGAGCACTCCTTTAGTTGGGCTGCCCTATGGAAATCTTTACCAGCCAACTGATTTCGGAAGCAGTGGAGGAGGAGCGGCAGGCAAAACAGGTAATGTTTTAAGTTTGATGATTATTTTAAGTAAGCTCATGCCATTTTTTTCAAGGTTGACGTCCTTGATTAGAGGTATTTGCTTTTTTTGGCATTATCCTTGACAACGTGATAATTTTTCTCGATAAAAGGTATTTTCCTATTATTTCTAAGAAGGTTCATCGGCCTCTGCCTCCCCAACAAATGTAATGAATGCAGCCTTAAACATGCGTTCTTTTTTGAAAAGATCCTTTCACATAAAGAAACCACCCAATTAAATTGCTAAGGCCTCATTTTCTTGAACTATTCCCTTTCTAGGAGCCGGAGGTGGTCGCATTTTCCTCAATGTCAGCCATCTTTTGGAGATAGATGGACTGGTCACAGCGAATGCAGCAAATGGGTTAAGTCAAGGTGGAGGCGGAAGTGGCGGTAGTATTTGGATAATTTGTAAAATTCTTAAAGGTTACGGAATGATAACCGCAAATGGCGGAGGTTCGCCTTCAAATGGAAGATACGGATATCACGGTGGAGGAGGATCCGGTGGACGTATAGCAATCTACTTTGAAAAGAATGACACTTTCTCGCGGTTCAGGTTTGAGATATCACTGGAAAATTCGTGTCCTCTCCAGATCATGGAAATCATTGCGACTTCCTTCCAACAACTTTCCGTGATACTTCCAACCTTTTGGACACTTCCATAGTATGGAAATTTGTCGGAAGTATCAATGGAAATTTGTTGGAAGTCGAATTTTCCATGATCTGGAGAAGACACGATTTTTCCAGTGTATCTTAATTCATTCATAGTTGTACACTTCTCATTCGTTTTTATGTTTGTCTTATCTGATTACCAATCAAGTAACACTTCAAAACTCACAACTTAAGTATTTTTGTTTTCTTCAGGTACCAAGCATTTGGTGGCGAGTCCGTTCAAGGAATAGCAAATGTTGAAAGTGGAGGACCAGGAACTATATTTTTTTATCATCTGGTTTTTAATCATCGAACTCTTCTTATTCATAATAATGGACGAGGACCGTTGAATATTCACATGAAGTACGATAGGGTCAATACAGAAGGAGCAAAAGCTTGGATAATGCCTACGTCAGGTCTGCACCATTTGGCCGATTCCCAAAGGAAATTTCACTTTGAAGAACTGCAAATTTACGGAAAAGGCCACCTCGCTGTCTGGCCAGGATCTAGGCATCGTTATCGTTCCAGAGCTAGTACGGTTTCTATGTTTTTCAAACACATGATTGGGGACCGCACTGGTCGAATTCACGTTGCAAATAGACAAATCATGGATCTGAACAGGACTGAAATCGATTTGCCCTTCAGTGCGCATGTGTATACTGGCGGGTATCTAGGATTGGCAACCTACACAGAAATTCACAACGTGGAGATCATTGTACGAGGAGTGTTAGCTAACATTGAAAATGTTACCATTCACCATAACGGAAGGCTGTGGCTGAATCATGGTGGACGCACCTCAATCTCCAAAATTCATGATTTCGAGTTTGACACAGTACGTGTCCAAGATACCGCTATGATTCACGGAGAAATGTCACCAAAAACCGACCCTGCTATCAAAATCCGTACTCGTGCGATGTTCATTGAAGGCGGTGGTCTTGTTCGAGCGCCTCGTCTAATATTTGAGACTGAAAACATAACGATCGACGACGGAGGTGCATTGATTGCAGATTTTCTTGGTTATAATACATCACACGGGTATTACAGGAAGGGAATTCATGGAGTTGTTAATCCAGGACACGGGCAGGATTCGGCACATGGGGCCTCAGGGGCTGGACATGGAGGAAGTGGTGGCAGAGGTAGCATCAGACAAGGAACACCTTTTACGGGTTTTGCTTATGGGGATATCTATCAACCGGACATGTTTGGAAGTGTCGGAGGCAGAGGGGAAAATGATGGTCGTGGTGGAAATGGTGGAGGTGTTTTGTGGATGAATGTAACAAATGTTATTGATATCGATGGGGTTGTCTCAGCAAATGGTGAAAACGGCCCCACCTCTGGAAGTGGTGGAGGAAGTGGGGGAAGCATTTGGATGTACTGTAATTTAATCAAGGGTTACGGCAAAATAACTACCAATGGTGGGAATGGTTCCCTTTCTAATCCTAACCCTGGTGGAGGAGGTGCAGGTGGAAGAATCGCTATATACTTCAGAGAAAATCAAACGTCGACTTATTTCGTGTACGAGTCAAGAGGAGGTGCTGCCCTCGGGTGTAAACCAGGAAAAGAGCATTTATGCAGAGCTGAAGCTGGTGGTCCAGGAACGGTATTCCTCTACAATTTGGAGCACAAACACCGAACTTTACTAATAAATAATGGTGGACAAAAGCCACTTGTATCAGCAATCGGCAGTTATGGCGATCTGTCTAAAGATGGTTGCCGAGCATGGATACTACCAGAGTCCGTTGTTCATCCGTTTGCAAAAAAGGTTGGAGATTTTCATTTCGAGGAGCTACAAATGTACGGCGGAAGCCATCTTGCGGTACTAACAGATCCTGTAGGAGCAAGAGCGTCCTTGTTTTTCTGGTTTATGATAGGGGATAAGACCGCAACTGTCCATATTTCACAGAATCAGGTTATGGACCTGCATAGGCCAGAAATAGACCTTCCATTCAATGTCCACGTCTATGCCGGGGGATACTTAGGACTTGCGCTGTTTACAGAGATCCAAGGAGTTACGGTTTATCTCACTGGTTCTTTGGCTAATATTCAAAATTTGACTGTTAATCACGGGGGTGTTCTTTCGTTGAATCAGCATTCAAGAACCGCAAGTCAAACAAACAATACGTACGCTTTCGATGCTGTGCGAATTCAGGATGGAGGTCTTGTAAGAGCTTTGAGTTCGCCGGTAAAACATCTTGGAACTGTTTTTCAAGTGCGCGCTCTCTTTGTTGAAGGTGGCGGTGTTTTAAACAGCACGAAGCTAAGTGTGATCGCGGAAAATGTTACTGTGGATGATGGTGGCCTTATAAATGGAGATGGGCTTGGATATAATGTGACACATACCTATTTGGCCAAAAGTATACATGGTATAGTAAATCAGGGCATGGGCACGACGTCTGGCACGGGATCATCAGGAGCCGGACATGGCGCACGAGCTGGTCGTGGTTCATCAGCAAGGGTTGTCGGGATACCATATGGAAACCTTTACGAACCGGTACGATTTGGAAGCTGTGGTGGTGGTGGCGTGTTTGGAGGGCAAGGAGGAGGTGTACTGTTTTTCAATGTAACAAATGTTCTTACAATTGACGGAGAAGTTACCGCGAAAGGACTTCGTGGACGTAGTGCCTACAGCGGAGGCGGAAGCGGTGGTAGCATATGGATTCACACTTACATTATCAAGGGAACTGGAAACATTACTGTAAATGGTGGATCGGGAGGCACCTTTTCCGGTGGTGGTGCTGGTGGTAGAATTGCAGTATATTTCATATACAATACAACGTATTCTGGAAACTTCTACGCTAGAGGAGGTGCAAGAGGAGGCGCTAGAAACACCGAAGCCGGCGGGCCAGGGACTACCTTTTTGTATCACATGGTTTACACTCATCGAACGCTACTTATTGACAACGGTGGTCAGCACCCACTCCAACATAGAATATTTGATTACTCAAATCTGTCGGAAGATGGATGTCGCACATGGATTTTGCCTGAATGGGGACTTCATCATTTTGCAAATAAATCCAACATATTTTACTTCGAAGAACTTCAGATTTACGGTGGGGCGCATTTAGCTATTGAGCAAGATCCAGCAAACAAAAGTGTGACTTTGTTTTTTAAGTATATTATCGGTGATCGGACTGGCACCATTCATATAACAAGGAATCAAGAAATGGATCTGAAAAGAGAGTTCTTAGATGTCCCATTCACTGGCTATATTTACGAAGGCGGGTATCTTGGTCTTGCACACGTATCTGAAATCAACGGTGTAAATATGTATGTCGAAGGAACTCTTGCCAATATAAGAAACCTGACCATTTTAAACGGCGGAATTCTTCACTGTAACATGACAGGATCTACAGGCATGGAACCCAGAATGCGTTATTCGTTCAACGAGACCTTACGTATTATGGCTTATTCAAAGATTCTCACATACATGCCGAATTACCATCCCGATTACTACACCATTAAGGCAAAGATTCTCTTAGTTGAGGGTGGAGCTTCAATCGAGGCGAAGCATATGCAAATAATTGCTGTTAACATGACAGTGGATGACGGAGGAATAGTAAACAACAGTTTTGGTGGATATTTAGCCCAGAAAGGTCCTGGAAGTGTCCAAATGGTTCCTTGGAGAAAAAGTGGAGCTGGGCATGGTGGTATGGGAGGTAGACCGACCTGCGACACGGTAACGAACATCGATACTTGCCGCATTAAGAAGGGTATGCCCTACGGGAATGTTTTCTATCCTGACGAGTTTGGTTCAGGTGGCAATGGCGTTAATGGTGGTGCTGGTGGAGGGATACTTAACTTGACAATTGAAAATACTTTACAGGTAATTATCTACCTAATAAGGCAATAGATCTAATCCGCTGCGTGATAATGTTTTCCCATTTCAGATCACGTGTCATTCCCTGAAGAATATGATTCTTTGTTTGAGATATATCCATATTCATATATCTCTTCATGCACAACCGTTGGACAAAGATATGATACTCTTGGGAATGACACGTGGTCTGAAATGGGAAAACATTGTCACGCAGCGGATTAGGTCTATTCGTAGTTTAAAAATCGTCTTCAGTGCGCATGCGATTTTATCCCGAATTTCTCAACTTCTTTTGTTTTAACCTTCTTTTGTTCTTGATTAAACAAAGAAGGTGAGAAATTCGGGATAAAATCGCATGCGCACTGAAGACTATTCTTAAACTACGAACTGACTTCAATTACTAATTGGAAATCGAGAAAACGTTAATTTCATTTGCTATTGGCAATTTGTACCTTGCAATTCACTTTTTGAAGCTAAATGCAGATTATGTTATAATTATCGAAATAACAAGTACGATTGTTCATGTTTTTTAGGTTGATGGTCAAATCATTGCTAACGCGCTAAATGTAAACACCAACAGCGGTGGAAGTAGTGGTGGTAGTATCTTGATCCAAACCCAGGTGTTCTCTGGGGGTCACACTGGATCTATCCAATGTTTAGGAGGTCATGGTAATGCAGGTTCAGGTGGAGGTGCTGGAGGTCGCATTGCTGTGTACTATAACAATAAGATAACCCATCATCCTTACAGAGGGAAACTTGAAGCATATGGGGGATCAGCTACCGCCGGAGGCGAACCTGGCGCATCTGGAACTGTGTACTTCAAGCACACTGACAATAACTATTCCGTACTAAAGATCGACAACAAAGGACAGTTTTCTTTTGATGACAAGATTCCTCACCTGGGACAAAGACTTGATCTGGCTGGCGGAAACCTAGACCGTAGCTTAACGTATACTGCTGCAAACGGTATGTCGGTAACTACAGGATGCACTCTGCATCCATGTGGAAACTGCTACTCATGCCAAAGCTACTCTCTAGCGCACTTGTTCGACCAGACACACTCTACATCTTCATGCCATTTCTTCTTAAGTGCCTGCGGCTCTGCGCACCTTAACTTCAATTTAAAAAGATCCATCTTTATCAATTACATCAGGATATATCCATCATGTAACTTCAAGACGGATTTTAAGGTTAGTTATTGTTGATCGATATGTTTTCGAGGGAAATATTTCTCAGGTGTATTTGTCCAAATAAAATGCCCAACACGAGTTCACGAATCACGTTAACCATTTTGTGTTTTATTTATTTCCAGGTATCTGTAATTGACGGAATAACAACTATTCCAGTGACTTCTAATTTCCTGAGCATGTCCAATGGATGTATTCAAGGATCATACATTGACATCCCGGTCCGTAGGAATGCAACGAGAATAACTATTGAGCTAAGAGCATATCAGGGCAGTTATGCTTCTTTGTCAGAAGTGGAGATTTATGTTGATGGCCAACACGTCTATGATCGGTGAGACACATGCTAATCAGCTCATTCCACTTTAAATTATCAATCATATTTTGTATTTTACACCTCCATAAGACTTTTAGATAAGTGCAACAGCTCAAATCGCTGATTTGCTGACTTTTTTTAGATACGCATATAGAACTCTTGAAAGTTCAAAAACTTGGATTGAACCAGCATCCGGAACGAATGACTACAATTTTGATGAACTCCATCTTAAGGGTTCTGCTCAGTTAGCTGTGATGCCATTAGGCTCTTTGACATCACCTGTTACATGTCGTATTGGCAAGCTGTACGGCGACAAATCTGGATTTCTGCATGTTGGATACATGCAGGCTATTTCGGTAGAGGTTACTGATCCAGACATACCGTTTGGGCTGAGAGTGTACGAAAATGGCAGTATTGCTATGCCAAGAAGAGCCTTTCTACAAAATGTCAGTTTTCTTTCATCGGGAAAGGTAATTTTCAACCATGCATTGGTAGTTATTCAAGTTTTCAGTAAACATTGTTACTCAATTTAATTAGAACAGTTGAAATTTAAGTAAATTGAAACACCATATGGAGAGTGAAAGTGAACTGACGTTTCGGACGCCTACCAAAAAAATCGATTTTTTACTCCGACGAAGGACTAACGTCCGAAACGTCAGTTCACTTTCACTCTCCATACGGTGTTTCAATTTACTTAATTTTCTACTGTTTTACCATATACACCGACGCAGTCTATACTAGTTTCTTACTAGTCTAGACCAATTTAATTAGAGGCTATTACAGTGCTGAATAACTTTACGAGTTAAGCGCGAGAGAGACAAAAAAACATCCATTAGAAATGAAAAACTAATAAAATATTCCGGAAAACATCTGAAAGGACAGACGTTTCCAAAGTGCGCGGTTTTTCCAAAGCGTGTATTTTCGCTTCGTAAATGCACTCGTAAAGAGACCGTGATACCCAGGAAAAGCGCGAGCTAGTATATGAACTGCTATAATTGATGTTAGAAATTAATCTTTTTGCTTTGAATATTCACCAATTGCTATTGTAATGTTCGAAGGAATATGGTACTGAAGTATCCTAAACAAATAAGCCGAAGAATGCAAACCATTGTGAGAATAAAGAATATTTGTAATATTTGTACTTTCTGAGGCATAATCATTTTTTTTATCAAACAATCGTAGGTATCAGGAATAGATGATCTGTTCGTGTTTGATGGTGGCAGTTTCTTTTGTGACTCGAACTCCAGTATCGGTAACCACACCCTTCCTGGTGAATATGAGTTTGGTACTATACATGTAATGGATAGTGGGACCTTGGAACTGTATGCTTCAGACAAAAGCTTAAACACTCGCATTGCAGTCACAAACTTTACCGTAAGTACATAATCTTATACAGCCACGAATATCTCACAGTAAGATCTTCATTGAGTTTTTGAGTTATTTGGGTATTCGAGGTTTAGGAAAGTTCAACTTTGTCGAACTGATATTAAATAGTATTCTTTGTATTTTAATGGCTAGATATATGGTGGCGGGCAGTTCAAATCAAATGGAAGACTGAATATTTCAGCTTCTCATCTACTTGCTATATATTCTGGCGGCAAATTAAATCACAATCATGCTGGCTACAAAACAGTCGAAGGAAGAGCTGGAAACGAGTTTGAGCCGGACGAAGGGCCTGGCCAAGGGTTTGGGAGCCTCTCCGGAGGAAGTGGTGCTGGTCATGCTGGGAATGGTGGTCGAGGCAGTGCAACAAATCATGTTGGTCAGTTTTATGGATCGCTGTATACACCATGGACGTATGGCAGCGCAGGCGGATTTGGTAGACATTACGGTAACTATCTTAAGTCTGGTTCTCATTAGCGACGCACTGCAACCATAAGCACAACGACATACGCAAGCGCA
>JAABNW020076225.1:0-10884 GCA_015164035.2 Radianthus crispa
TTCCCTTGGGAAATAAGTTTTCTTGTCATGCAAAAATATTGCATTGTTTCTGGCACCAACATGGCTGCCGTGAACACTCTCTATTGTCAAATCTTATAGAAAACCAAGTCGTATAGTACTTTATTGAACTGGTGTAAATGCCTCCCATGAATACGATCTCCGCGTGTATTTGAAATGCAGAATGCGGTAAACTTGAGATTTTAACTAACCAATTGAAAAGACGAATGATTTGTAATTGACAAATATGTTTCAAATCCTCCTGGGATCTTTGGAAGAAAAACGCGCGCGTTAGGTCAAAACAGTTGGAGCTATATCTTTTTTTGAAACAAGTTTCTTCGAATTTCATTGGTATCAAGTTTGTAGTCTTACCTCCAATCCTGAAGAAAATGCGCTGGTAACAATTCGTACTCTTAAAGCCCTCTCAATGCGTAAAAACTATGAAAAGCGTTGGATATGCTATGGTATCTCCGTTCGTTTGAAACTCAAGACATAGATCAAGCTCAGTACTTGAATCCTGTCTGTACTAGAATGTTGTTGATCATTTTGCCCCCAAAAATTTTAAAAAGGTCACTCATAGTAAATACGGTGTTCAGTTTCACTAGCGTCTCCGGAAGGCACTTTGAGATTAACCCGCAGATTCAATTTTTGATGATATAATTAATATTAAAGTTTGGTTTATCTTCGCTTGCTTATCTTAATTTAATTAAACAAAATGTCACGAAATAAAAGCAACTTGGTAAATGTGTAATTTTAAGTTACTTCTAATACGAGCTTTATTGATGTTGAAGATGACAAGACATAAGCAAGTTTCAAGACACTTTGGCTAGTGATTATCGAACTGGAAGATTCTTTCGTTACCAACTGGCAGCATATGCAATGGTATTTTTTTTCCTATCGTTGCCATCAATTTTAGTTAATTGATCTTGTGCGCATTTCGTAGTGCACGTTTTTCTGTACACTGTATCATCTACACCTTTTATACGACCCATTATTGACACTATCTGACTATCCCCATAAACTGAGTTCTCGCTTATCTACATGAAGCTCACTTAAACTGAAAAACCTCGACAAAACTCATGATCAGGTTACGGTCTATGTGTGGTATCTTGAAATTGAAATGGCGGGCCAAGCATTCGCGCTAGACACGTTGGCGATCATCTAAGTCTTGTTATAATAACTTTTTGTACTTTGTACTCAAGAACTAGTGGGTCTAGCTGCGAATGTACTTATCCTGCGTTTATAAACGTGGAAAAAAATCATCACTTTTCTTGGCGGCCTTGCTGTTTTATTCCATAGTGGTTGCCATAGCGAAGTATCATATAAAATAACGTAAAACAGTAAAGCAAAGGTCATTTCAAAGAAGACTTTGCACCACTCGACCTTTTCCATGTTCTCATTTGCAAACGACTGACATTAAAAGCACCGCATGTTAAAACCTGAACTCATGGACGATGGACGATCGGTAAACATTGCTTCGATTCAAACAACAATTTATACTGGAAGTAATGTAAAAAGAAGAAGATACAATTAAAAGAAAACAGCAAGTTGAGTTCCAGTTAGCCTGAGTATCAGACTCTCCGGGGTGGGGGAGGGGAGGGGGAAAGAGGATACTCGGGCTAAGTTCCAGTCTCACATACATTTACTGTCACGTCACGCTAATCAATGTTGTCCGATCCATGCGGGGGGTCCGAGAGTGTGACATCTATTTTTAGTAGGTCGCGCATCCTTGTGTACAAATAGAGAATATTCAGCACGTTACCGATAAAAACAAATAGTATGCAAACCGGCATGAATAAATGCGTATGATATTTTATACACCGATAAACGGAATATATGGCGTCCAATTCGAATTGCCATTGTTCGGGACTGACTAGCCTCTCACACATGTGATAATCACACAAACCGTTGTGGGGAGGGACCGGGAGATCCTGGAACCGACACTTAGAAAAAATGGCTGCAAAGGATCGAGATTACCATCTAGCCTTTACTTGAAGTCAGTCATCTCTTAGATTTAGATCGCTCCACACGGATAATCTACTGTTCTGATCATTCCAGCTATACGGAGAGGTGTTGCTGGCCTTGATAGAGCTTTCATTCTGCTTGAAGTGAACGAGTAGGAGGCTAGACTTTGATTGCATGACATATGCTCTAGTTATTTCGTGAAGCCAGATATTGACGTCATAGGCGATATATGTGCTATGACCACGTAACTGTGTATACGCATCTAGTTTCAGCCTCCTTATCACCGACATAGCCCGCCGTGAAGTATGCTAAAATTGTACTACGCACTATGAGACCAAAAGACGGACTGATGGACAGAACAGACTTTGCACAACTGGGTACCAGGACCGTACGAGTGAAACTACGAAATTATAGAAAAGATGAAGAGATCAACAGATCAAACGAAAGGAGGGGTAGATACCTTTTACAGATAATAGAGTGTAGCAGCTGGACTCCACAAGCCGTAATGCCCTAATCAGATGTGGTGGTCTAGAGGGGCCATCAGCCAAGTAATACCATTCAAACCCAGCCATTTTCAATGTTACTTGTCGAGTGTTTTCCTTTGTCTGTCCGCCATATTGTAAGTCAATCAGGATATTTTGACTTGCAAATTTTACCCACTCAATTAGGTTCAACCAATTAGGTTCATTTAGGACTAGGAACGAGAGCATGAAAGCAAGGTCTTAAAGTCCTCAGTAGTAAAAAAGCAGAACTTCTTACTGTATAACATTTTGAATCCACGAGTTTAACCTTATTAAGATATTTGATCTGATATAAGGCGTCAATTGCAAGCCTTCATTGGTCATTTATTGGAAATGAGGCTTTTAGACCTCGCTCCCATGCACTTGTTCTTAGTCACAACCGGGTTTGGCAGCCATTACGCAAGAGGTCTATAAATCACAAATAAATGCCCTAGTGCAAACAAAGTTCATGTTAATACAGGCTAGCGGAACTTCAGTGGCCCGCGACTCAACCACACGATCTAGTCCTGGGATGGAGGTTCCGCACCAGGGGTGCCAAGAAGAAACAAAAAAGTTGATGAAAAGAAGCGTGACTTGATCACGTGTGTTTTTATAGCCCACGTGTTAAGATTTTCGAATATTGAATGAATATTTCGAGCAGAAGAGCGGCTGGATCGTCAAAAAAAGTTTTGGTTGTCACAGATAGAATTTTAGATATTCCAATAACCGGTTTGGATAAGTTCAAATAAGTTTCGCGCGCATAGTACAGATAGTAGTTTCGGGTCAGCCCTACCTTTTAACCTTATAAAGTAAGCTCAGTTTCGAGTCAGAACAATAATTTTATGAACGATATTTATGGGTTGGTATCTAGTGAGTGAGTGCCAGTTGAATATGAAGTGAACATTGTATTTATGGCAATCTCAAGCTGATAAAATATGTAACATCTTGTTCCTCAAAACTACTGAAGATCAGAGCGGACATTCCAACACTCACCAAAACTGAAGACAAAACCTTGTTATTAGCTTTTCTTCTCTACCTTGACGTCCTCGATGCTTGGATAATGTGGTATCGAGTAAAACCAACTTCAAAAAATTGTCTACAAATGGCCTAGTCTCTTGTTGCTAGGCTTGCCGCTTGTAATGAGTCTGAATAATAAAGTTAGCATTACAAAATCTTCACGGATGAACAAACTGTTTGTCCTTGCCTTGAAATAAACTGACTGCTTCTCTGATTTGCATTAAAACAAATAACTCAGGTAATCTTCACGAGGTCAAATGCAAATACCTCAAAACCAAAGGAAACCCGTTGTTGACAAGTTGATCATTTTATCGAATATTTCAGTTGACAAACTTATTGTGATGATATGATGAGGGGCTAAAAACCCGGGTTCGTAAGGGAAAATTAAAAATAGCAAAAATGAATCAACTAGGAAAAATAAATCATGGAAGTGAAAAGTAAACATGCTGCCAAATGTCAAATTCCTTCCTCTGGTGTGACGTCAAAACGGCGGGAAAATGGCTCCCTCGTGTAACAAGTGGAGATAAGAATTCAGTCTCTTTTGTAGGTTCATAACACTGATCTTTATACGTAGAATAAGAATATGATTTTATTTTTTAAAAAAATTGAAATTTTGGCATTATTGGAATAGATCTTGCGCACTTTTGCGCAGTCTCCGCCAAGTAATCGTCCCTTCCCTCCCCTCCCCTCTCTTCCTCCCCACCTGAGCCAACAGATGTTCACGTTCAGCGGACAGGAGTCACCCTTCGATGGTCAACAAACTGAGAGGTCCCTAACAAGTACGAGAAGGAAATAAGATACATTTTATTGTTCTATATTCACAATGGGTACTATTATGAGACGTATCCATAAGATCCAAATGATAATCAAGGTAATCGTTGCTATAATTGGAGCATCAGCAGGTATTAGTGCTTGCATCCTATTCAAGAAGAAGTACAACAACACCAGCGCTGCTGTCTGGGCCGGCATTTCTGCAGCCTTCGCCATCTTCTTTCTCTGCATTGTGTTCTCTGTTCGCCGTGATATTGAACGCAAAATACCACCGAAGCGTTTTGTGTGCTACATGTTAGTTGGAGCTGCTGGAGCAATAACGGGAATAGCAGTATTCATCGCTTATTTGGTCATTGGAGCCACTAAAAAAGAATCAGGTATATGTGCCCATCACTTAAGCTTACTGGTAGTTGTGTAGTAGCTATCAATAAACAAATGTCGCTTTCTAAATGTCACTCTCTCCAGGTTACTATTTAGTATGTTGGTTTCCCTGGAGTGCAACAAATTCCTCGCAGGGCATTTTTATGACCTTCGATATAATATTACTGTCAATAAGCTTAATTCTAACTGTACAGTGGTTAAAGGTGCTAAAAGAATGCGATTGATATTTGGATTTGAACTTTGGTCCAGCACGTACGAGAACTATTCGATTTTATCATTCAACACAGATATTAGTGACTCTTGAAGTTCATTCCTTAGGTAGTGCAATGATTAGTAACTATTTTATTCCCGGATTTTATCCTCCTGATTGCAGATAGCACAGGTAGCCCCAAGCTGGGTTTCTGTGGTTCCAATCTGACTTATAAGGGAATGTATTGCGATTTTGTGAAAAATCTCAAAATTCCATAAACCACAAAATAACTGGTCCCTACCTGTGTCTCGTGGTTTTTCTTTGAGTTTCTGTGAAGTTTCAGGTCATTTGCAGCAGTATGAATTCATGGTTTCGGCTTTACATAGTTACTGTTGCTAAGTCACACAAGCTCAACAAATTAGCTCGAATATCTCGGAATTTATGACTCTGATCACGTAAAACTTGTTATAAATTGTTTCAACTCTTTACTGTCTTGTGAAAGGGAACTCAAATTATCCCTTAATCTTTGTAGTACTTTGGAAACCAGCAACGTGTTGTTGTTTGTGGGACAAGATTTCAATTCCACTGGGGAAACTGATTCGAGGTGATTTGTCGCTAGTGTTTTAGCCGGAACCATCAATTGCGGACGTTTCACTCAAATGATGATTGTCTAACTGATTGTCATCAAAAATAGACCTAATCCACTATGTGACAATGTTTTCCCATTTCAGACCATGTGTCATATTCCCTAGAGTATCATTTCTTTGTCCAGCTGTTGTGCACGAGGCAATATATGAAAATGGTCATACCTCAAACAAAGAATCATATTCTCTAGAGAATGACCTGTGGTCTGAAATGGGAAAACATTGTCACACAGCAGATTACATCTATTGCTACTTATAGAGAAGCTACAGTAATGTTATTAATGTGGCTGTAATAAGTTGTGTGGTGTGCACTTAGTGGGTTTACATAGGCCTTTTCTGCTAGCCTATAAACGAGGTGCATGCTGGTTTAGCTTCACCTTAGCAAGGCTATATAAGGCATGATGACGGATGATTTTTGTACTGAAGCTAGACCACAATGCACCATGTTCGCTATTTCAGAAAAGGGCTATGATGCACAAATAAACATATTGTCATAATGTGTAGAATCATTGTCTAGTTTGCATTGTGCAACTCCAAGGAAGTTGACTGAAATTCGTCCAGGGAAAGTACTTATAAACAAATATTTTAATATTAGAATCCTTAGAAAAGAGGCTGCATGAGTCTAATGAGTCATGATTTATGAGTCATGAGTCAAAGAAACTAGCTTATGTTATTTTATCAAAATATGAGTCAAAAACATCTCCAGAAACCAGAGCTTCTTGTCACCTTCAGTGTGCATTCCTTGCAGATCTGGTCTTCTTTAGTCCTCACTGGGATGCCTCCGTGTCTGATAAATTCCCAAGAGTGTTTAAAGCCTGCATAGCCAGGTTTTCTTTGGGATTGGGAAGAGGAATTGTGAGGAAGAGGTGGTGGGGGAAGGGAGGGAGAGGATTGGAGAGAGGCGGGGAGATCAGGCTGTATTTGATTAACAAGTGCTTACCATGTTCATTTATCAAGAGAAGATTCTTATTTTGTTCCAAAAGTACATACCTTCCAATCGAGTAGCACAGCATTCATTAATTGCCATAATGTTGCCAACTATTCAAGAGTGTGACTGGAAGGGGGTTCCTAGTTCCTCTACATGTCCCAGCCTAATATACATTTTAGGCAAATCCCAGTTATTTTGCCACACTCCTTGCCAGTTTTCAATCCCATTTTTCTATTGTTTTCTAGGTTCATAAATCCCAGCTCCCAACCCTTCAGGGCCCTACAAAAGCACTCTAGTTGTAAAATTACAGGCCCGTAGACTGCTTTTGGAAAGGGGAGGTTCGTTTTTGCACAATTGGGACGTGGCATCCTCGGGAACCCAGGGGTAATATTCTGTCGCTCGTTCCTCACTGCCAGAAGAAATACCCCTTGTCACGTAGTCTCTTGGAGCTTGTACCGGAAGTCGATATATTTTACTCTTTCCTGATTGGTCAACCCCCAGAGGTCGACCAATCAGCATGATTTATAGCTATACAAAGACGTTAATTATTTGCATATCGCCATTTTGAAATTGGACTACGAAGACTACGTGCCCATGAGGGGTATTTCTTCTGGGAGTGAGGAACGAGCGACAGAATATTACCCCTGGGTTCCCGAGGATGAACCAGTGGCGGATCCAGGACTTTACAGTAGAGGCCAAAAGACAGACAAAAAATGGAAAGCCCAAGAAAGATTGACAGTTTTTTAACCTTGTAACATGCTTTTTTCATGTCACTAAACTATTCTACAGCATGAACAAAAAATACACCAGGCAAAAAGCAGACCTTTTCAATGAGTGGGGGGTCTTCCTTTATGGTTTTACTGTCAGCTTATTTCTAAGGAAAAAATCAGTCAATTGAATTATTTCATTTCTTAATGGTGCACCCATCACTGAGAATGGTGTACCCAGGCTTCCTTAGAAAAAGATTTTTAATGGAGTGTGTACTCTAAATTTTCCAACATTTTGCATGCTCTACTAATGTATTTTTCCTTGACCTTTTCTATTTATGATTTTGAATTTTAGTTGACGCAGAAGGAAGCTATGTTGTTGTAGTATGGGGCTTCATGACATTCAAGTTTTCAATGTTCTCCCTTTTGGCAGCAAGATCCTACTACAAGAAATATACATCAGTCGATGAAAGTCAAGCTATTGTTAACAGCTAGCTCACTGAATCTATTGGTATGGCTAGTCACACTTTTTGCATCCAAGAGGAGTAAGTACCAATATCATTCAGTATTAGACCACTATGTTTTGTTGGTTGTTCAGAAAAAAATTGTTCAGCAATCCTGCCTTCCTGTCTAATTGACTGTTTCAAGCAAGGTACTAATTATTACAAAGTAATGATTATAAAATGTTATACTCAATTAGAAGTGGAAAATGAAGAGCTGTTATTACAGATGATGTTGTATGCAAATGAGAAAAAACCTTATTTGTTGTTTAGCTCATCCAAGCAAGGCTATTGGGTCAATTCAATGCATAATGATTGCCTCACCACCTAAAGCCGCTATACTGCCACCCTAGTTATAAGCACAAGCTTATTTAGGAGGTTTATTTAAGTTAGCATCTCTACACTGTAATAACAGCTGTTGAACAAGATGTGGTTGTAGCTTGAGATGGTAAAATTAATTGAAAATTGTATGCAAGAAATTAATTTTGGCAGCCAAGTTATGATTGGCCCACATGAAAATTAGTAAATTTGAATGAAGTGTTGTAAATTTGTGTTTAAGTACCTTTGTACACATATCACCTCATGCTGCATGCATGAGCAAAGCAAATGAAATGTGTTGAACATAATCACCAAATTTAGTATTTCATTGCTGCTGCACATGCAGCACCCTTGCAGGTCAGAAACATGTATTGTAATAGATAGAACCAGTATGTATATCTTCAAAATTGCATGACTTTATATTGAACAAGTTTCTTTTCTGGGTAATATTTTCAATATTTTCTTCACGTGGTTTATGCAGCTATTCTATGCATTCTGGAGATACTTTTAGCAAACAACCACTACAACAAAATCTGACATTCCCAAAGTAAATTGTGGGACTAAGAGAAAAAGAGCTTATTATTCCCTTCTGCACATCACCTTCCCCATAACCCCTCCCCCTGCACATCACCTACCCCATAACCTCTCTTCCTTCTGCACATCACCTACCCCAACCCCTCCCCCTACACAGTCCACAAACTTTCTTGTGTACATATGGCTCAAAGGCTTTTCATCCACCTGTTACCCATGTATTTATCACATATCACAATGGATCAGGTTTGTGAATATATGAAAACAAAATTCAAGTAGATTTTGTCAAATAGGTTTTATTCAACCATCTCACAAGTGTTTACAGTCATGCCAGTTCTGTAGTGCGTGATGTCAGCTTGCTGTCAGGCTTCAGTATCTAGTTTTTCTATATTTTTGCCTGACATCCTTTCCCTAATCAAACCCAGACTACATTCCCTCTTCTTCCCCTTCATTAGTCATAAAATTATCAAACAACTGCTCGAATTTAAGCTCCCTCCGAATTTCTTGAGGAGCTCTTGTTTCCATTTTCGGTTGTTCTTGCATCATGATTGGTTCATACGAACAGTGCTCACATGAACATGCGGTAATGATGGCCAGCTGTTGTTCAAGGTAGTCGTTCTCTCCGCAAGACAAAAGGATTTTGATTGGCCGAAGCTGTGTGGGTTTACAGCAGAGGCAATTGGATTGGTAGTATGGTGGGATCATCATGGCTGATGTGTTCGAAGAACAGTGTCCATGGCACGAGCCTACGTCTATGGGAGTCTCACTTACACATCCATTGAACGTTATGTTCTTATAAGCTGGAACTGTAGCGCATTCTGAAGGAGGCAAAGCTAGAAAAGAAAAGAAAAAGCAAAGTAAGGAGTGCATAAACTGCAGTGGATTTTTCTTCTGTAGTTCGTCAGCAACATTAAAAACAGCAGTTTTGTTTTACAAGACGTGCATCTCTAATGTTAATAATGCCATGAAATATATATAGTAGTTATACAATGGTTTCAAGTGGCATACCGTGGAATATCCCACGAGTCACTTGTATTTTCTAGTATACACACGAGCCTTTAGGCGAGTATGTATACTGAGAAAGTACAAGTGACGAGTGGGATATTCCACAGTATGCCACTTGAAACCATTGTATAACTATTTTATTCCACACCATACAAAATACATTCGATATACTGGAAACGCAAGCAAAGTCTGATGGGAAGAGTCAGTTGAATACCGTCGAATATACAACGGCTTTCCTGCTTTCTTAAATGGTGTGTGATAAAGTTCGATACATACTTGAAGGCTGTATCGGAGGCAGCCCAGTAGTGGTGGGTCGCTGGGTCGTGGTCGGCATCTTGGTCGTAGTTGATCTCTGGGTCGTACTTGGTCTTTGGGTCGCGGTCGGCAATTGGGTGGTCGTGGGTCTCTGGGTCGTTGTCGTTAACGGGGTCGTCATGACTGTATCACATATTGCTTTTGAATTAAAACAGTGAAACAAAAGTCAGTGTTATGTACAATAACAAAGAGATTGTTGTGCAAAATTCAATTCCCAAACTAATTAGGATCTTCTCAAATTAGGATAAAAATATTGATACCTAGACAGCCGTGGATTTCCATCCGAAGGGCCATTGGTTGAAATGACCTGAGCGGAACGATTTTAATGTAACGAGCCTGCACCTTCCCTCTCGGAATGGCATTTCTGACAACAGTATTACCATCTTCATCGCCTTTGAAAACCTTGTGAATTAACAATTGTTTGAGGTTAGTTTATTTGGGCATATTTGTTTAAGGAGGGGGGAGTCGAAAGCAGCATCCATTTAGCAAAAGAGAAATAGAAAATATGATTGTTTACCTTAGGAACCCTCATAACATTTGTAACGTGCAACCAGTTTTGGCCATCCATGCTGTACCGTACCATGTATCTTTGCACAAATTCATTATTCCTTAGGGGGTGTCCCTGGGTCGATATTGCGGTGACTAGCTTAGTGTCTCCCAAGAAAACTTCAATGGATGGTGAGTTATCTTCCTCGCTAGGGGACCATGCTGAATAGGGGTTGTTCAGTCGAGCTTGCTCAGGTCCAGTAAACGGGGATCGAGAAGAAGATGCCAAGATATCTTCATCGGGGATTCCATCATTTTCCATCCCAAGTCCAGCAGTGCAATCTGAAAAAAATTAAAGTTATTCATTTTCCGAAAGAAATCGATGGTTACAATTTTGAAAAGAATTACTTACCACACACTGGACGTTTTGTTGTAGGCCTCTGACTTGTAGTAGGCTGGCCAGTTGAAGTAGGTGGTGTTGCTGTAGTAGGCTGATTTGTCGTAGTAGACTGTCCTGTTGTAGTAGCTCGCCTTGTCGTAGTAGGCTGTCCTGTTGTGGTAGGCTGCCTTGTGGTGGGTTGCCTCGTAGTTGGCTGTCCCGTTGTGGTAGGCTGCCTTGTGGTGGGTTG
>JAABNW020076225.1:10984-34304 GCA_015164035.2 Radianthus crispa
TGCCTCGTAGTTGGCTGTCCCGTTGTGGTAGGCTGCCTTGTGGTGGGTTGCCTCGTAGTTGGCTGTCCCGTTGTGGTCGGCTGCCTTGTGGTGGGTTGACTTGGAGTAGTAGGTTGCCCTGTTGTAGAAGGACGTTGCGTCGTAGTAGGCTGTGCAGTTGAAGTAGGCTGTTCAGTTGTGGCAGGCTGGCCTGTCGTGGTAGATTGTCCTGTTGTGGTCGGTCTTGTAGGTAGGGTTAATGGTGCTGTTGCGAGAAGAAAATGATATCTATCAGAGAAGATGATTTTTTTTTTCTTATTGTATATTTAGTTGATAGTTTTCCTGCAACCTTTGACGGGATCTCCACATATATTTTAGTAAGCTTTTTCCGAACTTTTGTTATCATTTATCATGGATTGTTTCATTGTTTTCCTAAGCGCGTTTTATGCTACCATTTATTTTATTTACAAACTTGGTGATTACTTACGCCTTGTTGTCGAGGTAACTATTGTAATTCCTATCGGGGAAAAACAAACAAACAACCTTATATTGCCATCTTTATAAAATACATTCTTGTCTTATTAAAGTATATTTTTTCTTTACCTGGTTTGGTTGTGGTGACAGTTGTCGGGAAGGTGATAACCACACTTGTTGGAGGTACCTGGTTGGCGTCTGGTAGTCAAGAAAGTGAACAGATAAAACAAATTCATCAAACTAGTTGTAGTATTAGTTAGTATGGGACGAACGAACACCTGCTTTTTTGTTTCGAAACTTGGCTTTGCAGACCACATCGAGTTTTGTTCAGACTTTCAATAACCCCGAGGGTCTATGTGTCGACTTGTAGCTCCTCTATCTAGATTATGTCATGTTTGTGTTACTCGTATCAAGGGTATATATTTACTTACAGCACTTTCCGCAGCAGTTCGACTCGTTCTTCACGAAATATGATCCCTAAACCAACAAGAACATGCGCCTTACGTTATAAAGTTCATTTATATAATTAACATTGGTTTAACGAAGGCAATTTGGTTATTATTCGTTTGCAATAGACGTCACAGCCGCCATGTTGGAAGAACTTGACAAAAGATTTTAAAATGAGTTCTTTTGTTATGTCTTCCAACATGGCGGACCTGTCTTTTGTTATTTTGCTCTCTTGGGAATGATTGCAAACCAGGAATCGGTGAATATTCACTGCAATATCTGAGCCGGAGGTTAATAAACGTTTTAGTATCATTATACAGGTGATTATTCGACAGCATCTTTTCATTTCTATAACTCATGGTTTTTAACGCGCGCACTCCTAAAATCACCAGCAAAATAGTCCAAAGCTCTCGACCAATGGCAGTGCGTGTGATCTTGTATAATCACCTGGGCAATAATAGTACGAACAACAGCCATTATCTTGGTTCAACAGCTTACCGAAGGGCATGGGTATTTTTCTTCACAGAGGTTTTCATCGCATTCTGTTGACAAAAGAAAATAATATCACATCGCAAAAACAAGGTACCGCGTACCTTAATGTTATGAAGACGTATATTACACCACGCAATGTCTCTAGCGTGCTTTTCCTTCGTTCAAAAGTATATAACTTTACTTTTTTATACGTACCACACCTGCAGCAAGTGTTCGGATCTACCTTTGGCACGTGATACTGAAAACAGATATATCGAAAATGGTAAATTATTGGGCCATGGCACATGTCAGAGAACATCACAGTATTCACTCGACATGGGGACAATGAAATGCTTCTGCCTTGCACGTGTTGCAGAAGCATTTTTCTGCAGCTCGGAAGCAAATGTTTTGCTGGTAAAATTGTTCCAAGGTGTAGCCAAAAACCCGAAATACATTGCTACTGTTATTTGCCAGGTATATATATACAACCTTTGGACATTTGTTGCACAGAATTCGGTTACAGGTAACTTGTGCTCGATTGTTTCCTTCTTTCTGGCACTGACATGTTTCGCACATCTCGACTGTCCACTTTCCTTTCCAGGTCTCATCGATCTGAAACATCATTATCACAATACTATAACCAAAAGTAGATAGACATAGCTGTGCATGAGTTTTTTCCCCGAGGACAAAACTATATTGTAAAATCTATAGTGTAAAACCTGTTGTTGTATTCTTCTCTGGCTGAATTTCATACCTCATAAATTGTCCCATTAACCTCACAGTCTGAAAAGAAGTAAAAGGTGGCCAGGATTATTTCTTCACCTTATTCATTTTGGGTGCGTTAGCCCTACGTAACACTTACAGTCCTTGATGCAGGCACAACAGGTGCCATTTCGATTGGGAGTCTTGCGATGAACTTTGTATTCGTTCTATGGAAAAGAGTCTTTTATTAACCAAAAGAAGATCTGGGAAAAGAATACTTTGCACTAACAAAATCAAGACTTTTATAAGCATATGGTGTCATTGAAGTGCAGCTCCATCATTAATGTTCTACAGCTCCCAAAAATTATAAATTTCGCCTGAGTTCATGATGGTGCATATATGTGGATACAGTGGAATAAGACGAGACGAGAGCCGTAGACAGGAGAAGAAAAGAAAGAAAAGCAAAGATAGAGATAAAGTCAAAGGAAACATACAACGCAAGCAATGGCCTAAAAGAAAACGATGGTTTCGACAAAAACGATAGCAATCTCACGTAACTTACCGCATGGCATTTCAATCCAGATCTGCACTGACGAGAACAGTCTTGCTTGCCATTCATGCATTTGCAGATCTCGTGGTCGCTGGGGTACCAAACTTCATTTTCCCTCTACATAATCAATACTTGACTGTTAGTGATAACTGAAGTGATAATGTAATGACAGTCTTCCTGATACTACCCGTTGTACTGGATAGTATATAGATGGATTATAGTAGAACCGAACGATAAGGCGGTGCACCTCAGTGCAGGTATGTGACTGCCTTTGAATATGTTTCCCATAATTAGTTATAACAATTTATAATTATCACTCAGGGTTACCTTGCTTATCGAGACATTAGTCGCGACGGGCAATGCCCTTCCATTAATCAAAATATGCCAACACGTTTGATTGACGTATTGAAGGTCCCGATTTCCTTTTCGCGACTGTCTCAATCAGCGAATGCGCTTAGCAATAAATAGATGGGTAACTAATAATCAGTAAAGATAATTATTTGGGTAATTCGTCCCAATTGCTATCATCATCATCATCATTATTTTAATTATTATTATTATTAATCAGCTATTGTTTTGAAAATATTTCAGTGTTTGCAACCTTACCATAGTCTTATTCTGGAATATACAAGGACATTGATCAACGGGAATGCAACGTTTGTTGTACAACACCAGGCCTTCGTCACAACAGCAGCCCATGGTAGCAGTTGATGTATCGCACAAGTTGCGATCGTGACAAGTTTGTGTTTTCTTGCATAGTTGATACTTGGTGTCACCCGGACAAAACGCTGTGTGGATATAAAATAGGCAGTTTTTTTGAATAATTGTGCCATAAATTAAATGTGGAAAATGTTTATTCAAACTTTAGCGAGTTATCGAGAATATTATGGACGAGTAAATTGTTTATTCTGGTAAAAGCATGTTCAGCTATCACACTCACGTGTAGTGGGCACAGATGTTGTTGGTGCTGCAGTTGTGATGGGTTGTTTAGTAGTACCAATGACTGTTGTAGGAGGCCTGGTAGTTTTGTTTTTACGGCATTCACAGCAGTTGCCATCATCATAAAGATAGTCATATCCCTAGAAAAAATCAGTTTAGTTAATTCCTGGATAACGGCTTATGTACGCCATCTCAGCAGTTCTAAAATACGAGATTTATAATTCCGTCCCTAAATCCTGAGTATAGACTGTAAATGTGCTGCACTTTGATACCCGGCTCGGTTGCTTTTAGGTGTTGTTAAATATAAAGCTATGTTATTTTAAATAAGTAGTATAGCCTTGTAACATCAAGCCACCTTGCGAGTGTTAATTGCCGCATTGGAGTTTGGACTTGCAGATTCTAGAGCCGATTTGGCAAAGATAGTAACACCCTAGTAGCACTGTTCGAAACTGCATCCAACAACTTAAAATAAATCTGCCCATGACAACATGAAGTCGACGTCGCTGAAGAATTTTTCCTGAGGAAATTGAGAACATCATCCACATCTACTTACGCGGTCCTGACATATTTGTGAAGTAAGTCTGCAGTATCCAATAGCACATGAAAAACCCAATGGACTCCCAAAGCATACGCACTTCTTACAGTCATTGATCCAATATTCTTCTCCAACCTAGCTCAAAATGTGTTCATTAGAAAATAGCCGAACGACAACAAGTTGATGACATCACTGTGACACCTACCTCGTAGCACCTTTGCGACGCTTTGTCAAAACAAGGGCACGGCTTTGTAGTTGGTGGTTGGGTTGCCTTTTCAGTGGTGGTTGGTGGTTGGGTTGCCTTTTCAGTGGTGGTTGGTGGTTGGGTTGCCTTTTCAGTAGTGGTTGGTGGTTGGGTTGCCTTTTGAGTGGTGGTTGGTGGTTGGGTTGCCTTTTGAGTGGTGGTTGGTGGTTGGGTTGCCTTTTCAGTGGTGGTTGGTGGTTGGGTGGCCTTTTGAGTGGTGGTTGGTGGTTGGGTGGCCTTTTCAGTAGTGGTTGGTGGTTGGGTTGCCTTTTCAGTGGTAGTTGGTGGTTGGGTTACCTTTTCAGTGGTGGTTGGTGGTTGGGTGGCCTTTTGAGTGGTGGTTGGTGGTTGGGTGGCCTTTTCAGTAGTGGTTGGTGGTTGGGTTGCCTTTTCAGTGGTAGTTGGTGGTTGGGTTGCCTTTTCAGTGGTGGTTGGTGGTTGGGTTGCCTTTTCAGTAGTGGTTGGTGGTTGGGTTGCCTTTTCAGTGGTGGTTGGTGGTTGGGTTGCCTTTTCAGTGGTGGTTGGTGGTTGGGTTGCCTTTTCAGTGGTGGTTGGTGGCTGAGTGGTTGGTGGACATGCAGGACAACAGGTATCGGAGTTCCATACTTGCTGTAATGGCTGTCAAATAGAGCGAATTTTGTGAGAAACGGACCGTACCGCGCGTACAGTGACCATATTGTGACCGTAACTACGGACCTTGCTCTAAGGACTGCAACATTGATCTAACAAAACATGCATGCACCGTCAGCTTGCTTTTCCCTAACGTAGCCGTGTGCGTACCGTAACTCTTACGGTCCGATTCCCACTCATACGAAATTCGCTTTATCGGATCAATGTTAGTACTTATATTTGCCATAAGGCATGGTATTTTAAATATATTTTCAGAATTATTAGGCACAACACCTACGGGACATTGGATGGCTGGACATTTCTTTTCGAAGCAAGTGATTTTGTTGTTGAAACACATACACTCTTGGCACTTATTGTTTGGATGGGGCCATCTTTCTCCAGGCTGGAAATTCAAAACCATTTTTTATGTCAGTAATAGCATTTCCAAATCACAAGAAGCAGAAGCTTTGAATGATGAAGTTGCATTGGTAGGACTTAAACATGCCTGTTTGATGTAGCCTTTGTTATCGACACACGGACACTGGGATGGCAGTCGGCATGTAACACCATCACTGACTGTCCCATTTGGACACACACAACCCGCCGTGCATGGCGGGGTTGGTTTTACTGCCACGCACTTGTTAAGGAAATTACACTGCTCAGAACACTGCGGCTTGCAGGAGACTGGGATCTTTGGCGGTGGACAAACCGATGCTGTTGTTGTTGGAGGCATCGTAGTAGGAGGTAATGTAGTTGGGCTTCCACCTAAAAATGTGGTCCATTGAATAATAACTTTTTCTACTTTCCCTCTTCTTGATTTTATGATGGAGATAAGCTTTAGCGAGAGGATATTTTACTACAATTTCTTTCATCGAGCGAATCAAGAATTGCGAACGCGTGGAGTAGCATCATGTTTTAGAACTACTTATTTTGAACTTACAGCACTCCTCGTCTCGTCCGTTAGTGCAGTCTTGTCTGCCATCACACGTCCAGGATAGTGGAATACAAGTGGTATCACTGCAGGGGAATTCTTGAGGTCCACAGCCTAATTCACTCTCATCCTCTTTTATTGATGAAGAAAAGACAAAGTTGATCATTTATGTATATATTTCATTACTTATTCTTAAAACTTATATTTATTTTAAGACAGCAGAAAAATGATGATGGCCATGGTGGTGGTGATGATCAAATTGCGCTATGCTCTCCGATCTATGCATGAGTCGGCGGATGATTAACTAGCACCGAGATTTGAAAAGACGATATTCTGTAATTACGCTGTATCGTGCTGAAATGGTTTTTAATAGATTGCTGTCCTTATGAATCCTGTATAAATCTCAGTGAGACACTTACTACATTCTTTGCAGCACTTTCCCGGGACGTCGAGAAGAACTTGACGTTTACCTCCAGCTGGTTGCTAATAGAAATTGAAGATAACACCGAAATATCCAGCATTATTGACAATCGCCAAATGTACGAGCAAACAAACAAGCAGATAAACAAATGAAGAAACAAAGCAAGCAAACAAACAAATACAGCAATAGAAGCTGCATAACCCATACACTGGTCTTGAAGAAAATACTCGCAACCAACCACATCTATTCTGCGGATTGACCTTTTCTCCTGCGAACTCGGACATAAGACCTTCCAACGTCTTGTTTTAAAGAAAAAATCGTTTTTCTCCAACCCTATCCCGCCGCTCAAAAACATAAAGGCCACCGACTCATTAGTTTTGATTGACGGTGGCGAAAAATCTATTTCCCAGCAAGCCCTTGGAATGTCGAGTTCGCAGAAAACATATAAAACTACAGTAAGCAACGAATAGGCTCTGGAGAGAGGGAATTTCGATGCGCTTGCTCCCTGTTGCCTGCCAAAAATGCCTTCTTTGCATTTGTGACGCAATAAAACACTGGCAGTGACCACCCTCAGTGCCTACTCTTCATACTAACCACCTCATTCATAATTGTAAAGCATCATCATCATCATCACGACCACATCAGCACAGCTGTATATAACAGATATCGTGTCTAAATAAATACTCATCATCATTATCGTCATCGTCATCGTCATCGTCGTTGTCGTTATCGTCATCATCATGCCTTTGTGGGGAAAACCTTCCAAGAGTTGTTATTGATCGTGTCTTTTTTTGAGGACAGTGGCCTCCTGAGGTTCTGATATTTATTAGTTTATTTAGGATACTTACACATCCTGTATGACAAGTTTTATTGGGACAGACGATCAACTCTACGACAACTATAGCACCAGTCGATGAACTGTTGTCAGGTTTGCATTCCTTCCACGTGCACCGATCTACCTGCCATCGCTCACCAGGCTGCGAAACAAATTGGAATCTTGGTCAGAATCTTTAGGCAGGTACACCTTTGGCCCTGTCTTCTCGTTTATTTGCTCGTTCTTATCAAAGCTCGGCACGCTGACGAAGAAAGAGGTACCCCAGTGCGCATCGATCAGTGGCTTCTAATATACTGAAGAATTACTGACGTGAAAATGAATACTTTGCGTTTGCCATTTCAGTAATAACTTACAGCGATTTTCCGTTTTCTGCGAACTCGGACATTCCAACAGCTAGTCGTGCAATGAGTTTTTCGTTGCTGTCAATCAGTGCTAATTTGTCGGTACCTTTATCTTTGTTATTGACAGCTGCAAAGATCCGCTAGCCGTTGGAATGTCTGAGTTCGCAGAAAACGGAAAACCGCAGTAAACTTAGTATTAAACATTTCCTTATAAACACAGGAAATGATCAGAGTATATACGCAGAGTAACTAGAGCCACATTTTAGTCATTTTTGGCAGCTACGCCTACGCCCAACGTGAACAACATCTCATTTTGACGTTTTACGGAAATTTCCTATGGCGTTGTTTATAAAGACAATAATACCTTCTTTTTGACTCCTTGAAATACACAGTACGGTTCTGGAATTGGAAAAGCAGGATTTGTCCATTAGATGTAGAATTTAGATGGCTTTTATAAACTCGATTTATACTTTTAATATAATGAATCTCATTTATTTCATTCGGAATTGTTTTCTTTAAAACTAACACAATTAACTGTAATATTGTCCAGAAGTATTATACTTATGGCATTGGTATGGTTCAAGAAGACACCTTACCGACTCCACAGCCGTAAAGTTCGACGCGAAGGCTCATCGGAAAGCCCTCGTTCTCTTTTATGATTGGCCGTATCCTGATATATCTCGTTGTGATTGGTCGGGGGAGTTCGTTGTATTTGACGTCATCGAAGATACCATAAGGAAATTGATTGCCATTTCCATCAAAAACCTGGAAAAAAGTAATCGTACGTATTTCGTACCTTCCGGTTTTTGCCTGCATGTTTACAAAATATTCTGGCCCGACCTAACTCAGTCAATCAGCATTTTATCATGTGACCCAATTTTATGGCAAAAATAAGGCTGAAGGATCCTGCTAAACTTGATCAAGGTGGCGCGCGCGCAACCGAGGAGGGCCGGACGGCTTTCGAGCAGGGCCGGACGGGTTTTTCCGGCCCGCTTACGTCAGCCCGTCCGGCCCCCATCACATGACTTTCTCCAATGATTTTATTAGAGCGCGCGCGCAGGGCCGTACGGGTCAGATGATAAAACATGCTATCAACACTTACAACAAGGTCTCCAGAGCTATCCATGTAGCTCATCCAGTTCTGTCCATCTGCACTATGCTGAACGGTATATTTGGCGACGAATTCCTCTTCCCATGGGTGTCCCTGGGTAGCAATCTGTGTTACCATGGTGAGGTTGCCTAGAAACACTTGAAAGTATGGGTGTTTGTCTGTAGAGTCGGGTTGCCATGCGTAGTATTGGTTGTTTAAACGTCCCTCTTTTGCTTCGTAGCCGATATCGCGTTCTGATGATGCGGTCAGGTACCGATCGGGGATTATCTTGTCCTGTACTCCTAGCCCAAGAGTCTCTTTACAATACACGCCTGAAATTTGTGTCAAGAAAGTGAAATTAACTCATTGAATGCACACGCTACATCAAGGTATTAAAATGGGGAGAAGCAGGACCTTCAGGGTGGCTAATTCAAAGATTTCCATAGGTCATTGGGGGGGGATTTTTTCTCCCAAAGTTATATGTTGATACACTAAAGTACATTGTTATTGTAGTTACAAAAAGAAGTATTATCTTCACGCTGGGATTTTCGTTGGTTCTCTGTCAGCTCAAACGTTCCGCGCAATAGGCCTTTCTCAGGATACGGCCGCATGCACAAGCATTCCCGCATGTACTTGCAAAAGCGGTTTGGATACATCACACTTGTCGACATAACTTTTATTCGATGACTAAACAAAAGAGCGCTGATTAGTCAATAACCTCTTTGGCTCATTTAGCACGCTGGGATCTTTGATCGCTTTTTTCGTCCAATAAAGAAAGGGCTGCTGGTAAGTACATCCGGGAATAATGTGCATTAGGCCGTATCTTGGGAAAGGGCTATTAACTTGCGCAAACGTTTAGTAGTTGCTATTTACGAGTCGTAAGCCAGCTGCTCTTATGCTCAATTTACACCAGAGTATGATGCGCACGACGGGGGTGAGGAAAACAGGTTACTTTGTATACTGGTCTTAAGATGAATTCATTAAGATTATCACAACGTCTCCTGATCTAGCGCAAACCAAGTTGTCCTCCAAGCATGGTTGTTCGGGTCATTAAACGAACTGCGAAGGCAAAATGAATGGGGTTATTATCTTACCGGTGGTAGGAACAACAGGTGTAGAAGTAATGGGGATGCCAGTGGTTGTCAGGTTAACAGTAGTAGTTGGTCTTCCAGTAGTCGTGACTGGTAACATGGTAGTGGATGGTTGGGCGGCTGTTGAGGTACAAAAAAGGGAGAACTTTAGGCACGCCTTAAAGTGTCACCTCGGACTAATTATAAAATGACGACTCACTTGTAGTTGCGGAAGACGTTGTAGTTGGAATTGCAGTTGTTGTTGGAGGAGTAGCTGCTTTGAAGGTAGATTTTAAAAAGAAGTTTTGAAGGTTTTAGAGAGTGAGGTGATTTAAGGTACACGTTGAGTTAACATAAATCAAAATTGACCACATAGAATTCCTACCGGTTGGACATGGCTTTCCAACACAGTTACTTAGCTGACCATTTTTGCATTCACTGAAGCAGAAATAGTAACACAATTTTAGGTGACTCTTAGAAGTTATTCTTAAATACTCTTACTACCGTTACTTTAGCGCATGACGGTCTCAAATAACAGGTATAGACTTGGACCATCTTTTATATGTTAATTCAGTTTTCCATGGAAATGATTGAAAAAATGTGTTAAACCCTTTTATTCCTAAATATGATTTTCCGGCTATTTTGCAAATGCAAATGATTTTGCACTATAATATACACAGTGTAGCACGTGAAAAATTAGGTTATAAAAAGTGTGTAGTTCTTTGGATTTTATCTTTTTGATGCTATGGGACGTGTGTAACCATTCACATGCGTGCATGAATAGATATATAGTTGTAAATAGCTGTTACGCTACTGACGTTTATTCTCCTTTATTATGCATTCAAATGAGCTCCCACTTGCTACTCACCACTGCTGACAGTTCCTGTAAACCTTCTCCCCAGGTATATAGACTTTGCCATCATGGATACAAGGACACTGATTTCTCTTGATGCACTCCATCTTGCCTGCTGCATTAACGATTTGTAAATATCCATCTTTGCACGCACATCCTTCTACACATCGCATACTGCAGGTTTTGTTTTGTCCGGCTGGGTCACTGCAAGTTTCAGGACAAGCTGTCGCACAGTTCTTGAATACGGAGTTTTCTGGGCAAGACACATCTAGACAAAGAAATGGCATTATATATACACGTGATTCATAATTATTGAATTGTCCATATTTGGACCTATCCATGTCTGGTGACATCTCTTTTCTTGAGTGTTATTTCTTTGTTCTTAGATACTAAAAGAATTAATGGAGCAGGCAAAGACGTCATACTGGATTAGATTTACATTACAGTTGTGCTCAATTCTCAATGTTAAAACGCTAACAATAACCCACCGCACTTGTCCTTTCTCCAGTCAATGATGATCCCCGTAGACAGGCATTCATAAGCATATGCAGCGATTGCCTCACAAGTACATTCACAGTCACCAACCATATCGCAACCACATGTGTCATACACGCAACGCTCATAGTACTGTTCAGGATCTACATGTATATGACAAGGTTTGAATACATTGGACTTCATTATGGCACAAGCAGCGTGTGATCTTGCCTCTCTGTACTGGTTGACTTTGCAGGGGTGCTGCGGCTCTTTAGTCTTTGTGCAATCACCCCGCACTCTCCAGCTATCCCCAAAAGGATACGGCGATGTCTCTTCAATTCCATTCTTGGCCAGAAAGTCGTTGGTCATATCACCATCAAAATTGCCGCACAGACCGCAAACCTTAGACCAGTGTTTGCTGTTTGGGTTCATCTCAATATAAAGTCGCGTCCCTCTGTCCCAGACCACGTTAAGACCAAACGGCGTCTTAATAATCACATACACGCCAGCGTAGACCAAGGAAAACTGCGCGTGCACTGGAGAGATGTTTGGAAGACGCAAGACGGATGGCTTCTCTTTTCCACGAACCATGTGTATGACGGTATCGTGTATCGTGACGGTCACGGACTTGGTACATGTCACGCCAGTAGACCCGCATGGAATATTTTCAGTGTCTACTCTGAAGGACTGCACGGTCACGTTAGATCCGGGACATTTGTCTGTCGTCATGACGTAATTGCAGCCACCCTGGAAACTGTACAAGCGACCGTCGAATGTCTTGTAGTGAGGGTCGCCGAATGCCGTACAGGTTCCTGTATTCAGGATAAACAAAGTATACACCTATTTCAAAGAAAAAAACGTCGGTCGGCGATATCTGTGACCGAAAGGAATTGTGGACTTCGAGCTTTGAATTCAAAATTAATAGAAAGTGAATGATTTTCCAGTTTGTAGCTTACAGCAAGTTAATATACAAACACCTATAAATTAACGATAGGTTTTATTTTAAACCTGCAAAACTTAAGGTGCTTTTCTAGCCTCCCACGATTCCTTTCGGTCACAGATTCCAGATCGCCGACCGACTACGTTTTTTTGAAATAGGTGTATACAACTGACTGAAAAATCGTTGTCGGGTTGAAAAGGTTGAATCATCGAAGCTGAGACCAAAAGGTGTTGTGGGTAGGTGATATTCTAGTCATTTGGAGAGTGTTTGCAGGAAGACACAAACATGGCAAGTGGAGAAATGCTTTGTTCGGTAACTTGAATCAATTTCAAGAGCTGCAATATTCAATATGAACAATATTAGCCTCATTAACTGTTTACCCAGAATGCCTTTTGGTCTCAAGGTTCGATTAATCAACCTTTTCACAACACGACAAGGATTTTTCAATTAGGTGTGTATTTATATGGTAAAGAAATGCGTTCACAATGACGACTTCATAGCACTTATCTACCTCTGCATTTCTTACTGGTGCACTTCCATGCATTACTCTTACAGACGCTGAAAAGGAATCAAAACATAATCATTATAGATACAGGAGGGGATTATATCCTTGGCTGTTGGAAATATGGATCGACATGAACATTGGTGGACTTATTACATAAGCAAATTGACGCGGACTGTAAGGCCAAGGCCGTTTTAAAAATGTCACCTTGGGTCATAATTTGGAGTCGGCGATCTCTCTCCCGTCGTGGGGCTAAGGTCCCTGTATCCAAACGCATGCAGGTTCGCGCAAGTCCGTGTCCAATTCGAGCTATCATCTTGAGAGTCTACGATTTCTTATATGATTATTATTGATTTCATAGGATGTCATTGATTTCGATACACTGGAGTCTCCTTACCAAGTGTTGCAATCCCTTTTAATAACATCGCCGCTCTTGTAACTTTTACCATTGAAGTAACAAGAACACGTGCTTGACAAGATACACGTTCCATTATCTTGCACGGAACCTTGAGGACAAACACAGCCTGCCTTACAGATTACAGTGCTGCAGCTCATATGCATAGTCTTACAGGTTTGGGGGCACTGTGCACCACATTCAGACCAGACCTGGCCTTTGGGACACTTGTTCTCTGTGTAAATGATGCCAAACGAAAGAACTAAAATTTAGTAGGGCAAAGTCTGAGAATGAAAATATTTTGAGACCTGTATCTTCTAGACTCGATAGTCATGTACCTTTATCATGACGTTATATGCATGTCAAATCATCGACCACAGTACAATTATCTGGCCTGGTGTATTCATTGCCTCTTACCTTGACAGATCTTGTTGGAACAGACAAGTTGGCCTCTGTGGCAAATGCTGCAACACAAGGAAAAACCTAATGAAGCTTGGTACCTTGAAAATGTCTATTGGGTGGCGTAACGGTGAGAGCACTCACCTCTATGGTTCCGGGTTCAAGCCCAAGCTTGGGCAGGATCATATGTGAGTTGAGTTTGTTTGGCGTGTTGTTCTCTCCTGTGCCCGAGGGTTTTTCTCCGGGTTCTCCGGTTTTCTTCCCTCCGTAAAAAGCTAGTGAGTTGAGAGTTGTGCGCATAGAATATATAATGTAGTGGTAGTGTGTGAGAGTGAACAGTGTCCCCAATATAGCTGCAAGAGCGCTAGAACGACTAGGCACTTTAATAAATATTTATTTATTATTTATTTACTATTCAAGATGTGTGTGTGTGTTTTTGCTGAATATGCAACCTAGCAGATGCAAGTAGTTTTTGAGCCTTGTTTGCAACATTCTTTGCTATTGAACGTTTTCAGTACCCTTGTAGATACACGTGTCCAGCTAATCTTGTTGCGTCCAGGGTAGAAACGATCAATTTCGCCGAGCAAATGAGTGCCCAATGCAAAACAAACAAGCATTGCCTATAGAAACTTAAATTTAAAAAAGGGTACTCACCAATCATTGCACTTGATCTTTGTTCTTGCATTGTACATATAGTATCTTCCTTCATTATCATAACATGGACAATATGCGATGTCCACACACTTCCCTTCTCGCGAATCATACAGTTTACCACTTGAGCAACGACATCCAGGAACACACTGTTCTGCACATGATTGGTTCTTGACTGACAAGTCCTTGCAGGATGTCGCACATGATGATCCGCACTCTTTGTATTCCATTCCATCGGGACACTTCATCGCTGGAGGAACAGATAGATAGATCTATTTAGAATGACTAATGATGACGGAGAGAATCATTCATCAAGGAAGACACTTCGAATATTATCGTGTGTTGCACTGAAGTCAGCTCTCTGATGGGCAAAATTCACCTACAGATTTTTAATTTCATTGAACATTAATCAAAGCATACGAAACGCCTACGCCTACCTTTAAAAGTAACAAAGGAAGAAAATATCTATAGCAGGAAAGGCAGCTACTCTTAATTTAGTTGTTGCTGTATTTTAACTTGTGCCAAATTTTATATCAAACGGTAGAACAGCCTTATCTAATGCAGGATACACACTGCCAACTCTAACTGTTAACTCCCACCGATGGGAATGGGATTCGTCTTTCTCGATTGCTAAAAAGGAAGGAAAACCAGAAGTGAAAATTCTGACTTCAGTTTATTACTCACGACATGTCCCTTTGATGCGCCAATTGATAGCAACACCCTGCATCGAACACTGCTTAGCGTAGGCAGCCATGACAGAACAATGACAGTCTTTTCCACGGCACCTACACACGTCCTGTATACAGTTCTCAACAAACGGTTTGGGGTCCACGTAACCATGGCAATCTGTGAATGGCGCCAGCTCTAGATTTGCACACATGGCGTCTGCGTATCTCTTCTTTTGGTGGAAGATTTCACACGGTTTGAGTTTGACGTTGTTGTTGGAGACATCAGCGCAATTGCCTTCAGCCCAGCTATTTCCAAAACTTATTGCCGATTCTTCGACTCCAAAATCGTCCTTGGTGTTGAAATTGAAATTGCCGCAAAGTCCTTGGACCTTGAATTGAAAAGATCAGGGAAAACACGTTCAGCAAAACATTAATTTAGTACCTATGGCTCTGATGTGTATCTGACTGGATTTAGTGAATTAAAAAAGTCAACGCCTTAAAACACCAGCTAGGCATGTGGTTCGGTTAACTGTCTTACTATTCCGCGTTAGGAAAGATTTCAAGTTCATTTTTGCCTTGAAAACTATAAAAAAGAACGCGGAAATTGCTAGAACAGCGTTGAAGTGGTATCTCCGATTCTCAGTTACTTGTATTTTATCCTTCAAAAGACCTTGACTTAATCACTGGTCTCATTCTCGTACCTTTCCGGAATGGCTTGGAGTCAACGTCACATACAGATTCTTGATTCCGTCCCACGAGAGAGTCAGCCCATTATCTCCACGAAATTCAACGAAATTCGTCGACAGCCTTCGAAACTGAAACCCTCTCATCCTGTCATATAGTGGCATCAACACTGGTTGATTCCCGGTTTGACCGGGATACTGCACGTGGACCGTATCTTTCAGAGGGTGATCATGAACCAATGAGATGCTCACGTTGTTGTAGTCGATGACCGCGGATTTGACGCAGCTGCTCTTTTGATTGGACGAGCAGGAAGCCGTGTTGATGACGATAGAGAAGAAGTTATCAAGTGATTCCACCAGCCGATATTGACATCTGCCCTCGAAGGAGTATGCCTTGCCATCGAAGGTCATGAAATGGGGGTCACCATATGTGTAACAGGTTCCTAAGTGTAGAAACAAAACACATTACCTTGTTGATGGAGGAACCATTGCACCTGATTCCAAAGAACCTCGTCAAAACAAACGAATAATGCTTCCTTTCTCTGGCTTCCTTTAGAACTTGAACTCCCCCCCCCCCCCCCCTGATTGCGCTACATTCCAACGTGATGCAAAAGGTCTGTCTTCATAGACTGATAAACGTTTAATATGGCATATCTTCCTACCTGGACATCTATTTTTGGTGCAAGTCCACGTTCCTCCGCTACAGTTACTGAAGTGATAAGAGGATTTGATGGTTTAGTTTTACATTGCATTATTTTTTTCTTGGGGCTGAAACCAGTTTTAGTTAATTTACTCAAAACAGGTTTCCTGGAGTTCTTGATTTTCAATCATTCTAATTAAAATAGAGATCAAAAACCATCTTCGCTATGTTGGAAGATATAGCAAAAGAATTCGAACATGGTAAAAGCTTTTGAACTTTTTCCCAATATGATGGCTATGATATGTAAATTGAAACGAAACGAAGAATGAAAATCGCCAGCTCCTGGATAGCGACTACTTTAGAGATATGCCATTTTCATGTGATTAGTGAAAACTAACTCATGTTACTAAGAGCAAGTGTCGATATGCACGGGTGGCCGAAATCGGAAGAATAAGGATATGAGTGTATTGAGATTGAAGAGTTGTTTTATTTTAGCTCGTCTTGCGTGGAAACCTTTCCAAATCTGGTTTATTATAGGAATGTCAAAAGATGATTGAGACGCAGTATTCTTCGGTGAGGAAGATAAAGTGATTCTTAAGCTGATCATTGTCTAGTCATCAACGCTCTACATACCACGTGTTGCAGCTAACCCTGATGGTCTTCCCACTTGGATAATTGACATTGTTATGACGACAAGGGCACTGACTCTGTAACAGACAATCCCCTGATGGACCCTGTACTCGACCCACAGGGCAATGACAACCGTCTATACATGTGTCTTTACAAGTAGGCTGAAGATCATCTGACTCGCAGGTCTTGGTGCAGGATGGACCACATTCAGAGTACACCTTGGAGTTGCTGCACAGTTTGGCTGTAGAAAGAGAAGACATTAATCGAGTAAATATTACAAGACGCATACGGCCATAAGAATTAATCAGTTCAATGACATCACTGTTTTTAATGGACTGCAGAGTCTAAGTACTTAAACGAACTACGCTGAAGTGTCAAATTTAGAAGGACGAATCATCTATCATCTAGGAGTGGAATTGTTGGAGTTGTACTTATGAAATTCATTTGCACTAGAGAATCACTAAGAACACAAAATAGCAAAACCACCAGGGCTATTAGCCATAATAAATGAAGTTCATAGGGTTCAAAATAGTTGGTTTACACACTGTTTACAGAAAGAGATTCTGCTGAATGGCCAATCAGATATCTTTCCACTAAAGATGATGCCACAAATACGTCATACTTACGGCACAAGTACATGCTCCTCCAGTTCAGTGTCACTCCCTTGTTTGCGCATGCGCGAGAGTATTGGGTCAATGCTTCACACTGGCATCCCGAATGCTGTCCAAAGTGGCACATACACATATCAAGCTCACACCTCTCTACAAAACTCTTTGGATCGACTTGAGAATGACACGCGCTAAAATGTTCTCCAAGTAACACCATGCACATTCTCTTAGCACTTTGACTGATGGAATGACTAGCATTCTTACAGACATCCATATTTACAGCACTGGCCGCTGGGCATCTTTCCTTGGGGTCCGGCATGGCCCAACTGTCGGCCAGTTCAGTTACACTAGAAGCCTTTTGGTTTGCGTAGGCTTTGAAGAGGTCGTCTCCAGACACGCCATTATAGTTGCCGCACAGTCCACAGGTCTTGTTCTTGTATTTACTGGCTAGTCCTACATATATACCCGATACTCCGTCAAACTTGACTTCGACGTCGTCTCCCCAGGCGCGCATGATGACGTAAGATAATACTTTAGTTATGGTTACAATGGAGTCTTTATACGGAAGAAGGAGTACTTTCTTGTCATCTACGGTTAGTGTATTCCCAGTGGCAACTTTATACACCTTTTCGCCAATATACATCAACACGGCTCGCGTACAAACAGAGCTCTTCAGGCTGTTGCATGATTTGTCGTTTTGAACGTGGATAGCAAATTGATCTGATCCAGGGATACAGTCTTTAGCTAAAGCATAGCTGCACTTGCCAGTAAAGTCAAGATGAAGGCCATCAAATGTGCGATAGTGTGTTTGACCCCACGATGAACACTGGCCATCCTTCTTGCTCGAAATTGTGAATGCACGAGCTACAACAAATAAACAATCCTAAGACTTCTGATCTCTATAAGAAAAGTCTCTTTTAGCGCTCTTAGTCTCTTTATACTATGTTTTTATAACATCACATCTAAGTAGTAAGAGTAGTGCCTAAAAATAATTGGCAAGCATTATTAAAACGCCATGCGCAACTGAGGATTCTGCCGTTCTCAAATTGACAGAGATTCGATCACGACAGATTGTGCTAATGACTGGATAGCAATGAATAAAGGGTTAAAATTTCATCTGATTCGTAAACGATATTGCGCGCATTGCGTTGTATATGCCGAATAGCCACTACTATGTTTGCAAACACTGTTTTTCGCCAACAACATTACACTTTCTTAGGGTTTCGTTTTAGTTTTTGGGTTACATACCAGCACGTAGATGAACATCCTGTGGGGCATCTAATTCAACACTGTATGAACTATCATACTCAATTACATCTGCAAAGGAAAAGGAGATATTTAGAGTCCACGAAGATGGGATAAGAAACCACGGAAAAAGAAAGAGAACACACTAAACATTTGCAAGGAAAATTCTTGAAGATGATTTTGGGTTTTTTTTTCAGATCAAGCTCTTTTAATTAATAATATTGTTTGTGTAAGTGGTATTCGTGTTTTCTCTCGTGCGCAGGCGATCACTAAAGAAATCTCGTCTTTGTTTTGAAGGAATCATGATTGTCCTACAAAGGTTTTTGTCAGGTCACTTTTATTTCAGAGCGGATATGAGGAAGTACAAACAGGCAAGTGCAGTTACCTTTTTCACACCTTTTCCCCGTGTGATCAGCATCACACGAACAAAGGTCGGGAGATACGCACATTCCACCATTCTGACACGGTGGATCACAGGCAGCTGCAGTATAAAGACAAAAACCATGAACCGACAACAATACTTGTACGTATTCATTAGAGTCGTTTTCGTATGAGTGAGAAACGTACTGCGCCGTATCGTAACCGTATCCGTATCGTAATCTTGATAAAAACATTCGAAATTCCTACCGTAACCGTAACGTATCGTAACCGTGAAGGTTTCTCACTCATACGAAAACGACTCTATATCAGCGGATGATCGTAATGTAATAAGGCAATTGCATTTTGACGTCATTAAGCACTGTTAAGGACGTTCGCCCGAAAAAAGTGAAGTAAACGAGAATTTTTTGAAACTTTGCCAGTTGATAGAACTGCATAAAACGCACAAGATGAGCATAAGAAAATAGGGGGTCATCGAGCAATCCTCCGAGTAAAATAATTCTGAAGTCCGTTATTTCGGCACCTTTCGGTAAGCAACGTGACGAGTCATCAAGTCGTGAAATCAAAAAATTATTTCTATAGAAATATCGCAAATAACGAAGAAAAAAATTATTGTCATGTATTTGTAACAAATAATCTGCTTTTAGAGCGGTTTTTCTTAATGTAGTATAAAAATTAACACTATTTTTTGAGGGAAAAAACAAAGTACATATTAAAAAATCGTTCCTTTTCGCCGCTCTAAAGGCTCAAAATGAAGCACAAAATGCCGTGTTTCGGTAAGAAAATAAATGTCATTTTTTTCCAAAATACTAACACAATGTATAATTCTATCACACCTAAAAAAATGGGGGTCACCGTTCATTTTAAAGAGAAAAAGCTTTTTAAAGCTCGTTTTGGCTACGAGCGTGACGGGCTTTGAGTTGAAAAACAAAGATCACGCGCCCGCGCGCGCCGTCACGCCATATGCGCAGAACGCTGCGTACAAACAATGCGCGCGAACGTCCTTAACAGAATCCCTTGTATTTTTTTCTTTTATGGTCTAGTTAATTTGATCTTCAATCCTATGACCAAAGGGTGGTCAAATGATAAAAACGTTCCATACTGAATTATTTTATAATTCTGAAACTTCGAAAAGTGGCATAAGTTGACTAACCATTTTCGCAGCTCAATCCTTGCCATCCTTTTGGGCATGCGCACTTGTCTTGCGCAATGCACATGCCTCCATTGACACACTCTGGATCGCAGGAAAATTCTGAAAACAATTAAGAGAATTTATGAGAATTTATAACTTCATCACTTGAACTACAAGTTTTCATTACACTTTATTTTTGTTCAATTTATTTTAATCAAAGTTTGATAAGATGAACAGTGTTTAAAAAAATTGGTGGGATAGCCCTCAGCCATCTTATCTGGCGCCAGCAAGGACGTATTTCATTGACACCGACCAATTTCATAAAGCTCATATAGGGATCTGCCTTGCGTCATTTACTTCAAATGCCAGTTCCTTGCACCCCTTTCTTTTGTTCAGTTCATAAGCAGCAATGTCTTGCTATTCACGTGAGAAAAGACAAATTTCAATAAGAAAAAAAATCCGCCAAGCATTCTGGTAGGTATATAGTAAGATGACGCATCTTGCAAACCGCCTATTAATCGTCTGTTCATGTTGCAGTTATGCTTTTGCAGGCTAAAGGTTTATACCTGATATTTTCTGGTCACAGTTTATTCCTGTAAAACCCTCACAGCAGTTGGTCTCATCCTGGTATTTTACTTTACGTGGAACAATCTTGCTCGATGGAACACGCTCGGTACTAAGAAGACGTAGAATGTACATTAGAAAGGAATAAATAATGATGGTGATGAAGCTGAGTCTGAGCTCGACAATTAATATGTTCAGTCGTCTAGTCGAGCCATATACACCTATTTCAATAGACCTCTTTCGCTTCGTATGCAAATTGCCCATTTTAAACCATGTGATGTTTACATGATGGTACATAGAGAACTGTTTCTTTATCTTTCTGAAATTTCAAAGTGTTTCCTTTGTTGAAGTTGTGCATTCTTTACTTCACTGTGGGTATTTGTGGATATTTACACAGTGAAAAGAGGCTAAGCCTGTGTAAATGAGTCTGTATTAACCAAGGAACACGGCGGTATTGTACAAACGTGAAAAGAGACTATTTAATGATACATTTACAAATCAAAGTATCATAGTGACAAAGATGGTTAGCATTATACCGCAGAAATTCTTTTCTTTTTAGCTTCTAAGACCTTTAGAGTAGCGTTCACAGCCATGCTTGTGATAAATGCGGCTCAAGTGTGACAACCACGTTTACACTCGCATTAATTAGGTGACCAAATACAATCACAGTAACAACAATTTCACGTGCATTTGGGATAATAGGAAGAATATATGAGACAAACATTAGTTGAAACCCATAACTCCTTTCGGTCTCAGATCGACCATTTCAGACCGACCATTATCAACGTTAATTGAAATCGGTGTATAAGGAAGATGCAAAACAGCGCCGGTATGAAGGTCTTGTTTATTATTTCTTTTGGAAGCAAGATGCAAGACAAGGTACGGTTGTTTAAAACAAGTTTTAAAACAGTATTTATGGAAGCTGTCATCTTTGGGTTGTCTTTTAGCATGAAATATAATTCGGCTTATAGAGGAAAAGCTTAAAAACCGAACAAAAGTACCGAGTTTGCTTGCTATACGGAACGAGAATTATTGTCTCAATTTACTACAAGTATTTATTCAAAGCGAGAAAGCGAACAAGTTTCTAAAAATAGTATTTGTGCAGAAAGCCAACAACGTTTGTCGTTTGTTATCGTTGACTGACACATTTTGGCCTGTGAAGTTTGGTCTGTTCGAGCGGAAGCCGAGAAATAAGAAGTGCAAACAAGACCTCGAGAGGCAAAAGGGAAAGCAAAGACAAGACTAAAATGCAGGAACCGGCTCTGTTTGCTTGGTTCACACTCACATACAGCGGTTAACAACCAAACAGATAAGACTTCACTTAAAGAATCCTAGTCAACCATAATGCACTGCGCGCCGAAAACAATGCAATCCGCCATTTTCTCCGCCAGGCAAAATGGCGGTTTTGTAGGTGAAGTTTGAGAATCCATGATCATCGGTCTAGCTTGTTATTGAAGCCCCCCCTCCCCCCCCTCTCACACACACACACACGTCAGGTTACCCTAACAATTCACTGGTACCCATTTATACACCTAGTCTGATTCTCGGCTCAGGCAGTTGCGTTGTGTCCTTGGGCAAAGATGCTTTACTTTCACGTTGTTGCTTCACTTTACCCAGGTGTATATATGGGTACCAAACGAATGTTTAGGGTAACCTGACGTGTTGGGAGGAGGGGGGGATAACCTGAAAAACCCGACTAAAATTTGTAAAATACTGTAAGGTTTCTCTAAATGGTCATGTTACGATTTGTTCCTTACAACTGCAACGTGTAACACGTAAGGCCTGGTTTTCACTAGCGACACAAGCATAAGCACAACGACATACGCAAGCCCAGATAGTACTGCAAGGTTGACTGGATGTTTTGTTCTGTCCAAATACAAAGGGGTTAACTAACCGTAGAAGGCTAACTGCGCTTGCGTATGTCGTTATGCTTATGTGTCGCTAGTGAAAACCAGGCTTTAACAGCTGTTATTTCAGCTGAGCCCGCAATACAATATTTCGTTTTGTTTTGGAATCATCCAAACGAGGCTATCGGGTCAACAATGCTTGTTATCTCGTAGCCTGCGATTGTCTGTGTGCCAGATATGTTGCGCATGAATTCGCCGAAAAATCGCACAATCACGAACCGACTTTGCCATACCTACCGGCTAAATATACACATAGTAGTGTCGTAGGCCTCTCTGGCAAGAAATCGGTCCCTTGAGGGGTCTTGCTGTAAACATTTGCTTCGGACCAGCTTGGTAGTCAAGTGATCGTACTTTTCCACGGTGCTCTCAGTCTTCTCTTTGGGTTTTGGACAAAAATGTCCCTTGTTGGCTGGTGGGGTTGAATCATCCTCGGATCTGATGAAGAAGTGTTTGGATATGAAAATAACTTCTTATTATTCAAATATATGATTGCAGATTTTACTCGATCAGTTTGAATGGCAGACAAAACCATTGAATTTTTTCTTTTTTGTTGATTCTTTTCTCAACCGAAGAGAAGTCTCAATCCCAGCGTCGTCTTCATCGTAGTACTTAGAATTTCCATGACTAAAAAATATACCGACCTAGATGAAGATGTGCATGAAGATCGGCAAGACTGATATCACGTAAGATGATCAACTAACTAGTTTCCATTAACACTAAAGATAAGAATAATTATGACAGTAATGGTGACAGTAATGGAAACAGATGTGACTAGTTAAAGGTTTTTTAAATATGATTGAGTAAAAAGTTGCTTTAAAACGTTTTTAAATCAAATTTCAAAGTAAATGTCTAATTTATCTTATTCCATTCTTTATCTGTTTTTCTTTTCTTTTCTTTCCTTTTCCTTTCCATTCCTTTCCATTCCTTTCCTTTCCACTCCATTCCATTCCATTCCATTCCATTCCATTCCATTCCATTCCATTCCATTCCATTCCATTCCATTCCATTCCATTC
>JAABNW020076226.1:1659-13131 GCA_015164035.2 Radianthus crispa
ACATTTGTTTTTAAAAAGAATGTATTAAATTGAAACATTGAAAATCAGTTTCTTTTGGTTACATTTTCACTTAATTTGCCTTCCGGTTCCAGGCACATTTCGCCCGTCAACCATTTTTAAAACAGGAAAAGAAATTGAAAAAGAGACCATGCGAAATTAAGACATTTTCCCATCATTCTTTTGCTTTCTCAGACGAAAATTTGGAATAATTTTCAAAAAGTCCGTAAAAAAGCTTAAGTTTACTCGTCGATCAATTAACTAAACTTATAGTATATCGCGTTCAAGAAAATGGAAAATTTAAAATTAATCTACCGTTGGAAAAAAGAATAAGAAAATGACTTGAGTGATAGTAATTAATGATAAATCCCTTTTTGACTTATTTCCACCAAACTTTTCAAACCACTTCACGTCTAATCGCTTCCCGAAGCTGCCCGAGGTGTCAATTTTTAATTTCCATCGACTGTACATGATAATCCTTAGCCACCTAAAGATTGCTGTAGATAAGACCAAATAGTCAAAAGCCGCACCTCGATTGATATTATTATGAATATAATTACTCTACTAGAGGTATACAAATCCCCAAGAAGTCCTCCAGCTGGTTCAATAATCATAGGATGGAAGTTAAACGTTGTGTCGTTCTCATGGCCAATATATATATGGACATTACCAGCAATATGTGTTTAAAAAACCTTTGATTAAAAATCAAGAGGAAATCGTACATGTCTGTTTTTCTTGTTGAAAACCAGAACACGGTTTTTTGTAACGCGATTTTTTTAAGTCTGAGTATTGCTTTTTTTTCTAATTTTTTTCAAGTTCTAAGTATAAGTCATTTTGGCTACCTCGCCGTAAAATGAGTACCATTTGATCTCAAAATCTAGGAAACGACGGATTGAGCTCTAATTAATTCACAAACATTATCGAAAGATGTCAAATCTAGATTTTGTCTGCGGAAATAGCTTCTTTTTTTCTTCTTGGTTACGATAATTTATGCGATCACTCGGAAACCCCTCGAAAAAATGTACCTAATCATATGCGTACCAACTCGAGGTACAAAAGGTGTCCAAATGCCGGGCGTATCCACTCAAATAAACCTCGCTTTTGTACTCGATTTCCAAGCAGAAAATTTCCTGCTGGAAATACTTTGGTAATAACTTGTAGTTTTTCGTGTTTATTCGAGTTTCAGCTCTGGACTGTTTTCTAGTATTGCGTTCATTGAAATTTGTAGCAACAGAATAACCGTTAGGCAGAACTGTTATAAGGAGCGGTACTTAAACCTTTAAGTTAAAAGAGAATAAAATGCTGCTTAATCCAACTTTGAACATTTCGGTGACCCCTAGCTGGGATCTAGGACGTGCGGGGAACTGAGGGAGTGAAGATTGATTTCACCGGCAGTCTTAATGGTATTTGTCGGTATAATATTCTGTGTTGTTTAGGATTGCCACGCGGCGTCAAGCGCAATGATACTCACACACACACTAGCAGTGTGCACACAAACAAGCCTCCCACGGAATGAACATTCCACTGACTGACACCCCCGTAACCAGGCAACCCAACATCCAAAATAGACTCCGAGGTTAGAAAACATCCACAACAGAAAACGTGTATAAACAGTTTTCAGTGTTGTAACTGAGAACCATAACAATAGGCGGCTTAGCTTGACAATAGCTCACCCGGCTTTCGGAGGCTTGTCATGCTAATGCAAAGACAATCATGACAGACGTGACCTTACTCTTGAAATATGCTAGAATTATTGATTAGGATAATATCAGTGCTGATAATAACCCATACCGGTGGATGATTCCGCGTTCGTGGAGGTGGTGCAGTGCTGAAGCAATTTGACGGACGATCGGTTTGGCTTGTGCCTCGGACAGTCGGGATTCTGGCTGACTTCGGATAAAACCCAAGAGTTCACCTCCTGCCACGTATTCTGTGACCAAACAGTAGACACCTCGTTGTTTTAAGGTTTCATAGAGCTTAACCACGTTGGGGTGCTGTATTTTTTTCAGTATAAAAGCCTCCCTTAGGATGTTTCTTTTGACATACTCATCTTTGATTTGTCGCGTGTCGATGACTTTTACCGCAACCTGTGAAGCCAAGCATGAGAAGGTGTTTGTGATTTCGCTTCAGTTGACTCGAGATTAGCTTGGTGATCATTGACATAAAATAAAACAATACTCGTAATGCTGCTCTATTAACCTTTTGTTTGCACAGGCTTACTCTTGCAAATTCATTTGTGCATTTCATACCTTAGATTTCGTTATACGATTGATCGCAAGTTCAACGAATGCAAAATTTCCCTTGCCCAGGCGATTGCCTGTAAGATCGTACGTGCCGATGCGCTTAACAATAAGGTTGCTTCCATCAGACATTGCTAAAAAGGCTAAAGAGGGCCTCAAATGCACCTAGAAAACGTTTATCAACAGGAAAAAGCCGGAGGCATCATGATTACTGAGCTACATGTGTGATTAATTTGGATCAGCCAATCAGATGAACGCGTCATGACCGCACGCGACCCGCCATTGTTCGTCATTGTTGACTGTTTTGAAATAGCGCGCGCGCTGATTGGCCAACGGATAATGGACCACGTTCCGGCGCGTGCCAGCGAACGCTTGGCCACTTGAACTGACCAAAAAGCCAACATCAGCTCAATGACCTGAACAACGCCTGCCAAAATTCTGAGCCCTTTTTTTTTCACTTAGCAAACATTTCATACCCAAACACGAGATTTTTGCATCCTTTTTGAATTCCATGCCACTCATAGAGATCTAACAGCGTGAAGGTTTTTCTTTTCATTGCTGGTGTATCACGCACGTCAAGGTCTGCCCGCAAGGCTGCCGCGTGGGGTGTGTTTGATATCGTTTGGTGTAGTAATCAGTGGATAATAGCCATACATTTTGCCGTTGATCCACAGAAAATCGATTCCTAGTCGTAAACAAGTGAATAATAACATTAAAATACTTTAGAAAATTTTATTGGATGTAAGCGAGTTGAAAATAAGGTCAAGCGAACTAATTGGTTTGGTATGCAGCACATTGAACTGCGCAACTAAGCGTGTGAGCAAAACCATTAGCTTGTCAAACTCAAGTTGGCTATCATAACCGCGAGTGAGTTGAAACTACTATCAATCGTTTTTATGGTCAGACTTTATGAACACTAGTTGATCATGTCCGTCTAATTGCCTTTGATCAGCGGTTATATTCATCCTGTATGACATGGTTCCAGATGTTTTTTCATAACCCCACCCGAAAAAAAAAGTTTATAGCGCTTCTTTGCGGACAAGTACGACCAGCAGAATCAGGTTGGAAGAAAAATATTAGCCAATGAAAGTAAGGGAATGTGTTGGTTGAAAGGAACCACGTCAGTGGCGCACACGTTGGAAGAAACACTGATACTTGTGGCTGTGCACGGTACCCGTTAAGTTTTCCTTCCGCGCTCATAAAAAATTCAGCTTGTTCATCGGAGCGTTGAGAGCAGCTTTCTAAACGCCTTTGAAATCTTTCAGCTCGTGTAAACTTTCTAATAGAGCGCCCTACCGAAGCGCGCGTGCTTAGGAATCTGTTTGATAACATGGGTACTCACTACCCCGTGAAATCCAGAGCTGGGCAGAAAACCCCAGTACGCAAAAGTGACAAGAGACTTCACGTGTTTAAATTTTCTAAGCGACGCTGCAAAATCAATTAAAGCGAACATAACAAGAACTACAAATACTTCGTAAGAATATTTATATTTTTTCTTCTTTTTGTCCTTTTTTCCCGATATTTACAACGTGCTGCCTTTTCTAGCATTCCTTGGCAGCAAATTTTGGTAAAAATCCATCTTGTCTAATGCGTCTTTCAATCATCGAATGATCTTTTACACTAACAATGATAATTTCTCTCTAAAACGAGAATACGATACTTACAAAACAAATTCGTCTTCAGTTAGAAGAAAAATATTCACATTCCAAGAACAGCAGATAGAAAAATGGACAATTTGAGTTTTAATAGATAGTATAAAATGCGTGAATAGAGGGCTTATAAAAATGCGCGTCTTTTTGGCACAAGACTATGTCCCATTTGTATAAAGTCAGCTTATATGTTAAGCAGTTATATAAAATGCTTGATTTTTGGACCATAAAAATCTGAGTCTAACAAGACCTCGTCCTGTGTGTATAAAGATAAACTCGCGAGGATCAACGACCTTGATTTCAAAATAGCTAGAAAAAGCAAACAAAACAGAAGTAATACGCATAAACTACAATTGTCCTAAACTATTTTCAATCCACTGTCCTTGAATAAGTTCAGATACCTCGGGTGGCGTGTATAAATCAGGAAAATCAAACTGCCCACTGTTCGCCCCCGACATGTCAAACAGTGGAGAAACGGGAAGATTATTGAGATTTAAGTTAGTTAGTTCTAAGTTTGGCCAGGTACTAGGTATTTGTTGGTTCTGACCGTGTAGATGTTGGCTCCCCGTGCTGTTGCTGACTTGCGGTTGGGATTGCTCGCTCTTAAATGCTTGTTCGAAATCTTCGTAGAGGGATAGCTGGTCTATCGGATCGTCGGGAGTCACACCGACCGAGTCAGGAACATTCGGAGGTGGCGTGATCGGTGAGACTAAATCACGGCGCGCTTTCTTAAAACTTGCTTCTCCATTACTATTAAACTTCTTACTTGAGGTTAGTCCATGGTAGGTTTGTGATCCAGGTAGCGCCTCTCGTTTGGTGCCCAAAGTGACATGGATATTTTTTGGCAGGCCTGTGTCCTTATTATTACTACTACAGTTTGTTGTTTTGGCCTCCGCGGAGCCGGGTTTCGCTTTGGCGGGTTGCTTCTTCTTGCGTGGACGATACTTATAATCTGGATACGCTTGCATATGACGGATTCTCAGTCGTTCTGATTCCTCGACGAAGGGCCTCTTCTCTGTTTCAGATAGCAGCTTCCAGCGCTTGCCCAGGCGCTTGCTGATTTCTGCGTTGTGCATATCAGGATGCTCTTCGGCCATTTTTCTGCGTTCAATCTGACTCCAAACCATAAATGCGTTCATAGGACGTTTGACGTGTTGTAGATCGCTTTTCTTCTTGCTCTCCGATGCGCTTTCAGGCTGATCTTCGAGGGCTGACGAGATAACACTTGTCTGTGGTGGACTCGGCGAAGCGCGAAACTGATCGTTCCCTTGGAACACCATCATCATCACGACTCCTACTTTTTTCCTGATCAAGAATCGAAATGATTATAAAAACTTCTTGTTCAACTTCCTTCTAGTTTTCCAAATAACCAGTAGTTCCTGAGTCGTGTTGATTCGGGGATGGAAAAATTTTACGTTACTATCAGCTGATTATAACAGTCTACGACTACGGTCTACAGAGGATCGTATGAGCTGCGAGTGTTTTTCGACTGAACACTTGTCGATCGTTCGGTGGTAATTTCTATTTCATAAATCAAGACAGAATTTGCGTTGGCTTATGTGTGACGCGAGAAGACACGTCATAGAAACGTCCAGCTAAATCAACCAATCGGGACCCTGCAAAAATCTTGAATCCCCTCCCACAAAAATCTTCTTGGACACCGATTGGCTCCAGCGAGCAAGTATAGTCACTTTCGGCTTGTCTTTTTTAAATCACTGTACTTCGCGTGTCGCTTTCTCTGCACGAAAACACATGGAATCCTTGAGAATTTGGCGAGAATTTATTTATGTAACTTTGATGGGCTAACGCGAAAAAAATCTCTTCCTATCCTCCCAGCGAAGAATTTCTGGAGAGCTTTGTTTTTTTATCTTTTCTGTAAGCTGATGATTCTTGATAAAAAAAAGTTTTGGAAGATGTATGCCACGTGTTGGAGACAATGGGACTTTGCAATGCTAATGGCCCAACATAAGATTATTGGTAATTTGTCAACGAATTGTCATAATATGTCAACAGAAAAAGCTTACGATTACAGACCATCCCGTTCATTTTGAATGAAAAATTCTAACATACCTAAAAATATTGCGAAACATATTCTGATCTTAGTTTCATTGATTGTTGATGTTGTGGCTATTCCTAGAGTTCCCTTGTGTTTTGGTTCGATGCTTTCGCGTCTTGAACGATTACTAGAAAACAGAAAAGCCCGTCCCAGGGGATTAGGGATAAAATTACCCTCGGGTAGTTTGAATAATTATTTCATGATCGTGTTGAGACAAGTCCAAAGCTGGGAGCGGTTTGCGAACTATTATTATTGAATATCATCGTTGCGTAAACTTTGCACATTTCGGAGTTCTGTCTTTAAAATATAACATTCGCAGTTCATTGAAAGCTGCGAAGGTTTTACAAATGCCTCGTATTTTTAACTCCTTTTTGAGTTTAATTATTTTTATTTGAAAGAAAAATAAAGTTAGATCACAAAAAGCTTTTTGTCTGTTCTTTGGAATATTTTGTCAAGTAGAAATTTACGCGCGCGCCTTGTGCGTCAAGGAAGATCTAAGCGAACTCTAAGCAGATATTTCGATATCAAATACTCGAAAAGGGAGCGGCTCTCAAGTTTTTCTTCCCGAACGAAAAATCAACCTGTTGAATGTTGAGCAACCTGCTTTCAAGGCGGCTGAAAATGAGGTTGCTATGGAAATAGCCAAACATAGCCAATCACTAGCAAGTTTAGCAGGTGCTGGGGTCTTTTCTGTGCCGATCTTGTCGCGATTGGATTGACTATGGTCTTAGACAGGTGACAGAGTTAAGATCACTACATAGACCACGTGCTTAGAGATAGCCAGGTGGCTGTCAATCATATCTAAGTTGTTGAATTGACAGAATTAAACGTCCATTTTTGCGAGCAGTGCTTGTTACCGCGGTAGCACACAAGACTAGCAAATTTGGCGGGAATTTTTTTCTCTCGAGTCTTAAAACTTCCAAAGAAACGATACTAACTCGTTAAGAACTTGTAAACGCGATACCAAGACAAAACCCGCAGTTTTATTTCCAAGGTTTTTCTTGGTACTATCGCCTTACTAATTTGTTTCTTTCTCTCTTATTCAAATTGCAGTTATTATCTTTCTTCCTAGGTCATTAATGTGTTGACCTTATTATTTATGCAATCGTCACTGAGTGGCCGTCAACGCGCGTTGCTGATTGGCTGTTGCCACCTGAACCAGATGTTTTTCCTCTGTATTAGGCTCGGAAGATCTCATAGGAAAAAAACACTGGGAAAAAACCATGGTCACTCAAATGTGACCTGAAAATCAAGTCTTCGATAGCTATAATTAAAGGACCCAAGAGTATCGACACAAAAACAACCTTTGCTCAATATGATTTATTTATTTGAAGCTTTTACTCCATGATATGAAGGCTGCTAGTTTTTCTTATATCATTTCACTGCGTTTAATATTTGTAGTATTTCTTTGGCGATTAAGTGAACTAGTTTTAAGAAAGTGTGAATAGCTTTCGTTGGTGATGTTTGTTTTAAAAGGGGAAATTTGGTTTTATAGAATAGATTGAACTTCGATTTGGAATTCTACAAATATCTCGTAAGTATTCCGCAAAAGTTCTACGCGGTGAAGAAAACCCAACTTTTTTTATGGATTGTAATCTGTAAATTATTCAAAATTGAGTTCATCACCGATTCTATGACAGCATGGATAACTGATTTTAAAACCGCACAGGTTATCCAGCACGTTTTTCTTGCCATAAACAACTTTTAGATTTCACAAATCGACAAATATTGCCTTTCAATTTGATTAGTAACATCAGAATCGTAGCCCAGAATCTCTGCTAAAGTTAGTTAAAGAGTCCATATATTTAATGAAAGAAATAGTTTTGTAAATATATATTTTATTCGGTTTTATAGTTGACTTTCCTTTTTCAGATGGACAGTCAACTCGACGTCACACCCCTGATCTATCGTGAGTGCATCCCATCGTTGGGATTACAGTGGATTATTTTCTGATGTCTTAAACTTAGATCACTTAACTCTCATAAAGTTTTCCTTATTATCTGTAAGCGTGGGTATCCTATGAATGATGACTGGGATTCTTTTTCGGGTTCGCAACGTTTTTTTCGTCGCGGAAATGCAACTTCGTCGTCCGTTAGCTGGCGCAAAACAAGAATTTTTAGCGAGCCGCTGTTATGCCAGTATCAACCGGTTGTGCACTATTATTTGGCATTCTAACCTACTGGTAGACTTTAATTCCGTTGAAGTTTCTACGCTTATAATAAAAAATGCCATAAATCTTTCAATCAGAGAAGGATGCCTGAGGGTCAGAAACTGCTAGGAATTTTAGCTACAGAAGGTGAATAGTTCTCATCAAAACTGCACGTAATGTTGATCTAGAACTGTGCAGCTTTTCCTAAAATTAGAAATACAGTTTTCCCACGGTGGTCGTACCTGCTAGAGAATATACTGCCACCCACCAATATACCTGCTTTCTTTTCTTTTTGGCTCTTTACACTTCGTTATAAATCAAAAATAACATGGTCTGTAGTAAGAGAGGAAGTAGAATACTCCACTGTAATGTTTCATTAAGTTTAAGGTTTGCAGTGTTAAATTTGTATTGAGTGAGTCTATTGAGTTAGTCAAGGTTTCTTATGAAATACGCAAATGGAGGGATGTTACTTGGGATATGACAGTCCAAGCGTTTTAATTACAATTGTAAACGTAAATTCAAACCGAGTAACGCCTAAATATATTCATCTTGTCGCCAAGATGTAGATGGAACTGCGTCAATGGTAATCTGTCGTGCATCATAGATTTAAACTGATATGGCAAAAAAAAAAATATTCACAGACTCTCAGAAACTAGGAAAACATGACATGTTAAATATGTAATAATATATTTTAACACTATCGACTGACTTTAATGCAAGCAGAATCGGCGAAATTAAAAAAATTTCCTCGTTTTTGAGGAAGGAAGAGGTTGATGTTTCGCAACTGGTTGGCGGATGTGACCAATGTTGTCTTTGAGCCTATAATTACTTTTTTCTCCTCGACTGTGCTTCAATTTATTTCAAATTATCTCCGTCTAGATTGTAATTCATATATGACGTGGAAGGTGTTTACGTTTGGAGCAAAATGTTTACTACGCGCTTTAGAAGGAAGGAACGCGGTACCCCATGGCCTATGGAAGGTACGAGTAGCTTACTACGTGATCTATCGGCATTACATCTGCAAATAAAAAAAACCATTTTTTTCTGTTTTCTTGTTATAGACTAATTGAAATCAACAAGATTTTCCTGTTGAACAAATCATGCTATATTTTTATTCTGGTAAAAAGTATTCTTGATTTGAGGATCTTTAAAGTGCTGAACTTTCGTAAAATATTTTTGATCTCTCGAAAAGTTGACAAAGTTTTTCCATGAGTACACTCGCGTCGTAATTTATTTCCTATTTCGTTCGTAAACCAAAATTGTAATAATTTGCTAGATAATTCTAAATAATATAACCACTGTACAACTCGATGATTTTAAGAACTTTTTTTTTAAATTATACAGCTTTAACGAAGAAGACTAAATACTAAATTTGTACAGGAAAAAAACCAAATCTTTATACTTGTTTGATTTAACTTTACTTCGAATTTTGTACCATATCATTTCAATATCCGGGTAACGTTCGTCTTGATAAGGTATTTTCTCATTTCGTTGATAGATTTCAAAACTAATTTACATATATACCTAGAAACCGTGTTCCAGTTGTTTTGTACAGTTTTCACATAATCTTGCTAATGTTTTAAATATATTTTATGAGGAACTTTACAGTGTTAAAAGGTATTATAGGATATCTGAAAAGTTAATAGGTATTAACTTTTCAGATATCCTCGTCTAATATCAAAGACAAACTGTCTGCATTATGCTTTCTTACCGAGATCAAATATTGCATAATTATCTTCATTCTTCCTATACGTGCGGGAATTAGATGATAATGACACCTTCGCAAAGAGTACGGGCTTTAGAAATTATTTAACCTCAATGTAGATAATCAAATTATATAATACCACCTTCGATAAGTAAGAGTTCAAGTTGATCCAGCTGGGTTTTGATCATTGATTCGTCTTTCTGTAATGAGGCTTGATGTATAGCGAGTTTATATACTTGTTGTAGATCAATTCTTGAGCGACCTCAAGAACTAAAAATCGAATCAAGACGCAATGAAGTTTCATCACATTACTATAAGGGCGTTGTTTGTTTCTAAGGACTGAAGAGTAGACTTACCCCGATGGTCGAAAAAATCGTTCTGATAGGGGTGTTTTATGTCGGCATATCTAAACATTGACATTTTATTTATTCATTAGTTTGAACCGAAAAATATTAATTTGAGTTTCTAGGTCAAGTTTTTAGTATGATATATAATCTAGCGCGAAGTCCTATACCGAGCATTAAATATATAAGATATTAACTTCTGTTTACACCTAGTTGCAAGAATGTTATCATGTAAAATAAAAAGAATAAATAAATAAAAAACAGAAAAATAAAAGATTGGAATTAATTAGAGATGGCAAATTTGATATACCACGTAACTGCACCTAACATGCTGTAAAATCAACTCCAGAGATGTAGTTTCTGAATATAAATCTTGAAAACAGATATTTTTATGGCGATAACAATGGCTAATTAATTCCTAAATATTTATTTTCATTTTTTAAATTGTTATTTTTATATGACAACATTTTTGCAATTAGGTGTAAACATAAAGCCATTTTCTCTCCGAATAACGAATCAATTATTTGGGCTCTGTAACCTTATCTAAGACCTAGCATAAGTTTTAGCTAGTTTCGATTTCAATTGATTAGCAAGAATATTTTCCATAATTATTCCTAGTTTAATTTCCGTATGTCTGACTGCACTTCCGTCTACGGAAAAAACTATCGTATAATATTGTAAGTAATGTGGTTGAAAACCTCTTAGCAGCTCTGCGGGAAATTTTGTCGGGTTGTGGCAGGAGGCTCATCGTCTACCTGTTGATTCAAAATATACTCTCTTTGTCGCCTTTCACTTTGACTACTTCATCGATGTTACTCAGTTTTTGTAAATGAAGAAATAACCAACTGCGCATGCGCGAACGACGTCATACCATCTGTCAGGTTATTTTTTTTAGTGCATCAGATCAGAAAGCTCTCGCCTAATATAAATTAAATTGTTTAAGAAATTCTCATTGCTCATTGATGTTTATGCTGACTGGCTGGCAAATAATTTGTTGCTTCTTTATTATTATAGAACAATCCTTTAATTATCTCTGCGTTTGCATAATACCGTCTTCAACTTAGGAAGTTTTTTTCTTTTTCTTTTTCTTTTTTCTTTCTTTCTTTCTTTTTTCTTTTCTTTTCTTTTCTTTTTGCCGGCCAATTTACAAATCTTTATTCATATCATTCAATAGTAAAAATACACTTTTTCTTTTTAACAGCAACTCGCTGCCTATTTATATTTTGACTGTAAAATTTCACTGATAAAAACTGTTTCCTAGTAAATTAAATGAGAGGCAACCCCCGAATTTTTAACTTCAATTTTTTTCCTTATTATACGCCACTTTAAAGC
>JAABNW020076337.1:0-15229 GCA_015164035.2 Radianthus crispa
TTATGGTAGAAAGACCGAAAATTCTTAAAAGGAACTTGAATTTTTTCGTTCTGCACCTCATTTTTCTTTGATAGTTATCTGCAAAATTTGGATGTCCATTATGGGCCACCGTACTAACGCTTCCGGAAGTAATAGTAATGTTTTGTTGTTTAGTTTTGTTTTACTTTGGGGGGGAAGGGGAGGGGGGCTTATTCAGAACAAGAATTCAAGATTACTGATAAAGATCTAACGTTTATCATACCTTATCGTCTTGAAGGTCTTTCTTTGCTCCATTCTTGGTCAGTTCTGCCGTGACCTCGTGGCTATTCACAGCCGCAGCCCAATGCAGCGCGGATTTACCTGAAGAGCGGAAACAATGTTCAAACAGATTTTGAGGTGGGAAGCGTAGCGTAGCATGCTGTGCGGTATTCATGCATTGTGGTCGAATACGGGGAGGTCTTTTCTGTATTGATGAGGTTTTCGCTGGGGCGGTTTGGTCATTTGAAGGCCATATTATCATCATGCTCTTTATAATCCCGATTAAGTCAAAACCAAGTTTGTTTTCATCGCAATTTCAAATAAAATAACCCGCAAGGGACAATTGTAGAACTAAGATCATCTTTTAGATAGTTGGGAATCTATAGGCGAAAATCTTCTCAATCATAATGGAGCCATTTTTCTGAAGTTGGCCGACAACTATCAATTCATAATACGACAGGGTTAATGAGATTGACACTGAGACGAATACAGCGCATTGTTAAGCAGTCCTAAGAGACGTTTATCGACGACATACAATTTTAACCTTACAAACTTTAGCGTTGAATTCGATTGCCAAAGCTTGGCTACCGGCACGTAAATCATGGAAACGTAAGAAACCGTGCAGGATCCCCAATTCACATTCTAGAAACGTTTTGTCTTGAAGTAAACGTTACCTAAAGTAAGATCGAAGCAACTGTCTCTGGTTAATCTCATGGGATTACAATACTCCAGTTTCAAGCTCTCTTGCTCAGGCTCGATATGATGGAATCAGTTTGAATATTCGTGCATTCCTGTTAAAGTCCATGGAATTTCAAAGTGTTTTCATTGTTGAAGTTGTGCATTCTTTACTTTACCGTTGATATTCGTGGATAATTATTAGACAATGAAAAGAGGCTTAACCTGAGCAAATGAGTCTGTAATCAAGGAACACAGCCGTATTGCACGAACTGGAAAAGGGGGGTCTATTTGAAACCATTTGGAGCTTTCGAAGTTTAGTACAAACTGAGTAAAACTCTAAAAATTGTTTTCCTGCCATCAGCAATTTACGGTAGACGTTTTTCTGCCTTGGACATAATTAAGGTGTTTGTGTGTTAATTGTTTAACCTACCTTGGTTATCGATGTTGTTGACTTTGGCGCCTGCTTTGATTAGATCTTTCACTATGTCTACCAAATTGAAACGAGCCGCAAGGATAAGAGGTGTCGTGCCATCGTCCATGCGCGCCTCGAGATCGGTTGTTCGATTTCTCAAAAGAATCTGTTTGGGTAAATACAAAAGGTTAATTTTTTAGGCACGGTTGTACGTTCCTGTGTAAAACACATTTTTTGTCTATTTCCTACCTGGAAAACGCCCTGGGCGTCGGACCCTACAGCCAAATGTAAAGGGGTCCTGCCGAGTCGATCCCTCGAGTTGGGATCTGCGCCAGCATCGAGAAGTCGTCTTGCCGCATCCGCTCTTGAATACCTCGCTGCCAAGTGAAGTGGAGTTTCATGGAATTCTTCAGTCTTAGCTCCGTAACTTGCACCCATTGAAAGCAAGTGAGACACCATGACTCCTCCACTATCATCACTATCCTTGTCATCGTCGATGCAACCATCCAAGAATGTCCCTCTAGAGGACGCAAGATGTAATGCCGTAAATCCACCGGGACCTCTAGCGTCAACGTCTTCAACCTCGCCGCCTCTTTCGCACTTCTGTGGCGGCATTAACGATGAACAAGTTCGAACGTTCACGTCAGCAGCTTCTCGGTGCAATCTTGTCCACTTCCGAGTGTCTTTCTCGACAGATCCACCGCCATTTACGTTACCTTCGTCTTCAAGCTTGACACGCTTGGGATCCCGCGCTTCACTGGGTGGAGTCAAGTCTGAACGCGATAGTGCACTGCCTCCTGCCGCGCCCTCTTCACCCAGGTCGGTAGCACTTTTACTCATTGACCTTCGAATTAAAAAAAAATTGAATTAAATTTTAGAGCACACAAAAGTCAGTCCTTATTGAAGATACTACACAGGGTATGTCACAAATGGAGCAGCTATGAATGTTTCCCAATCAGAACATTTGCCCAAAATCTTCGAAAAGTACAAAAATAATATTTACACCACATTTTGAATTTAGTGACAATTTCACACCACAATACCTTACAAAGCTCTAATATTATGATATATTTTTGAACCATTTGAAAGGGAAGTATACGAAAATCTTAACAGGGCTGAAAAACGTATGCGCCAAATTTCCTAAGAAAACAAACATGGCTGCTCGAAAACATCTCACGAAAGACGAAAATAGGTTGAGGTTTTCAGGGAAAAACGTTTTGCTACAAGCTTAAGAAAAATGCTACATATCGTAAAAAGAAGCCTTGAGCATCGATTAACAGATTACGATACCTTTTTTCCTTAAATTTCAAGAAATGAGCTTAACTTTTGGACTTTAGTGGAAGTTTTTGAGATTTTTTTCAAAACCATAGGCATTTTTTTTAGAAGGTGAGCCCGCGAGTTTACTAGTAACCGCTGGATCGTTTTTTAAGCTCAGTTGGAAGTCTTCCGATTCTTCCTTCTACCAATTTTTCCCCTTCTTTTGCTTGGCCTCAAAAGTAGCGCCGAAACAATTTCTTACCGCATAGACACCTCCTGACCAACGGGATCTCGTCGCTGAGTTCTTCTTTGATGGATAAGTCGCCGGGGGAAGCCTTCAGGTAACCAAAGTTTGGTATACATCCTTTTACCGCCTGCCAGAACCCCAACGATAAACAGTGGAATTCCAACGCAGAGAATAGCAATCCATAATGGACTGGGTTCAAAACTGGGCTTCGTTGAAGTGGTTGGCTTTTCTTGACCTGAAAAATAAATCCAAAACTCCATCAGAACATTTCGTGAGTAACAGCAAACTCATCGCTTTGTCTGCGCTCAAGGAAATGGGTAGCCAAATTAGGGAAAATGGCTGGTAAGGCTATTAGGAATTTCCTTAGTCAATTCGAAGATGTACTTACTGTCTACTGCATACACAGGATATGGCAAATCCAGTTTGTTATTAGATGCTTTCGCACCAAGAAATTTAGCAGCCTGGAAAATAAAAGCGGAAAAAAATAATTTAACAATTACGAAAGGAAAATACACGCAGTTTTGGTCGTAGTCAGCAATGAAAGCGGAATCACAGAAGATCCACAAGGGATCCGAAAACAAAATTATCAACATAGGTAAAAGATGATGTTTATTAAGTAATGGTAATAATAATGAATGACGGAATGAATGAAATAAAACTTACATTGTCAGCGTCTTGAAAGCAATCACTGTCACAACCTCTGTTATCCAGCATGACATGAACTTCGGCCCTTCAGAAAAGAAAAAAAACACAAAACCTTTGGCAATTAAATAGGGTTTATTTCTACAAAAAAATATATTATTTAAGCGAGATGTTTACCCGTTCTTCTCGCCATAACTAGCACGCCTATTGCGACCACTTCTCACTGGATCCACATTTATAAACCAAGTACTCTCGGGTGATCTTCTGTAGCGACCGATTGGCACTGGGGCTGAAGGTGGAAGTGGGTAAGGCAACACTATTGGCCTATCATCCTTGTCTTTTTTGATGAAGGCAATAGTACCCAGAACTCTGGACAGCTCTCGCATGAACTCCCGAGACCCATTCAGAAATGCTTCCGGCGTCACCAGGAGAACTAAGACCAGAGTACCTTTCGCTGGTTTTGGGACTTGAATGTTGCAATCAAGACCGTCTTCCAAGCAGCCTTTGTTGTTGCACTCCTTGTCGCATCTCGTATCCGCAAAACGAGCAGCACAGTACTTGTTGTGCGGGCAAGACGGCGTTGGACCCTTGCAGTCAAAACCATCCAGCAAGCAGGTACCAGTGTTGCATTCTTGGTTGCATTCACCATTTTCAAAAACTTCATAGCAGGGCCGACCAGAGCTGGTGACAGTTGTGCAGTTAGACCAAGGCTCGATGCCCAGAGAACATGTGGTGCCATCCCAGTTACACTCGTAGTTATTACATTTTGCCTGAAGAGAAAAGACTTTGAATTATCGCGAGAAGAAAAAGAAAAAAAAATTCAAAGATTTCTTTCACAGAGTACTTACGACACATTTTCCGCCGTCAAACTTCTTGGCACAGTCGCTGTAAGGACACGCCTCCTTAACTAATACTTCACAATTCTTTCCAACCAATTTTTCTGGACAGTCACATTTGTAGCCACCCACCAGATCTCTACAGCTACCACCATTCCTACACGGACTGCTCGCGCACTCATTCACAATCTGCTCACAATTATTCCCGGTATAGCCTATCGGGCACCTACAGGTATAGGTATCAAAGCCATCCACACACGTACCACCATTCTTACAAGGATCGGATAAACAGTCATCCTTGTTCCATTCGCACTGTTGCCCAAACACTCCTCGTTTGCAGGTGCAGTCGTAACCTCCTTGGACATTACGGCAAGTACCACCATTTACACAAGGTCGGTCTCTGCAGGAATAGACTCGACGCGCACAATTTTCTCCAGAATATCCTTTTGGGCAAAGACACGTGTACTTTCCTGCGCCATCTTTACACGTCCCACCATTTTGACAAGGGAACGATAGGCACTCGTTGATATTGAGTTCACAATTCTTTCCAAGGAATCCACGTTTGCACTGGCAGTGATAATTATCTACTAGATTAAAGCACTTTTCTGTACCCAGTCCTGAACAAGGGTTTGACGCGCACTCATCAACGTTGATTTCACACCTTGAACCTGTAAATCCTGGGGAGCAAAAACACTGATAGCTTGCTATTCCGTCTCTGCAGGTCCCACCATTAAAACAAGCATTAAGAAAACAATCGTTTGGATTAATCTCGCATCGAGAGCCAACATAGCCCCTGGGGCAAGAACAAAGAAAGCCATCAATGAGATCTGTACAGGTGCCTCGGGCACAGGGATTATTGGCACACTCATTAATATTGATGTCACAGTTTCGTCCTTTAAATCCGTTAGTACATGTGCAGGTATAGTTTGCAATTCCATCGCGACATGTAGCTCCATATTTACAAGGTCCACTCGCACAGTCATCGATGTTTGTTTCACAATAGCTTCCTGTAAAACCAGGCTGGCACTTGCACGACTGGATACCATTAGAATCATCAACGCAAGTGCCTTGATTGAGACACAGGGCACCGAGATTTTGAGCTAGAGCACAAGAGATGTTCTTTACGTCACAAATTGTGCCCTTGTATCCAGCAGGACAGAGACAGTGAAAATCAGACAAGTCCTGTCCAGTTCTTTTACATGTTCCACCATTTCGGCATGGATTGCTTATGCATCTGTTCACCGGGTACTGACAGTTTGTGCCAGTGTATCCCGGAGAGCAATAGCAGCTGTAGGAACCAATCTTGTCTACGCATGTCCCGCCGTGGGTGCATGGATTAGAGCCGCACTCGTTGATATGAATTTCACATCTTTTACCCGCAAAGCCTCTGGGGCATCTGCATGTGTACTGATTGATGCCATCCACACAGGTTCCACCTTGAACACAGGGACTAAAGAGAGAATCCGAAATACATGAGTACACTGACAAACACACGACAATGGTTATTTTCTACCAACCTTGACTGACAGTCATTGATATTGATATCACAACGGTGTCCAGTAAAGCCAGGGTTACAGCGACATGTATAGCTGTTGACACCATCAACACAAGTTCCAGAGACACACGGACGAGCTTGACATTCATTGATGTCTTCTTCACAGTACTGCCCCGAATATCCAGGCTTGCAGTTACATGTGTAGGTGTAGGAAGAACTACTAGAACAGGTGGCACCATTACGACATGTGTGACCCAAGCAACTGTCAATTGCTGTTTCACAGTCCCTTCCTAAGGAAATAAAGGATATTCAAACTTCTATTACCCCATTCCTCGCACCAAGAGGAATACTTGTCTGAATGTTCTAAGAGGAGGGACATACCTGTATAACCATTCCGACAGCGGCAAGTGTATTGAGCTATTCCATCGACACATCTTCCTCCATTGCGACAAGGTGATGTTGCGCATTCATTAATATTAACACCACAATTAGAAGATGTGAAACCAGGGTGACATTTACAAGAGTAGTTGTTCATTCCGTCAATACACTGACCACCATTGAGGCATGCACCTACTGGACAATCATCGGGATCGTTCTCACAATGATCACCTGGAAATAGATTGAACAGGAATTTTTGAAAAAAAAAGATTTATTGCTGCTAATTTACGTCACATTAGATCCGAGACTTTGAGCGGAGTTTCGAAGACATCATTTGAAGTTCAAAAACATTACACCAAAAGTCTGGAAATTGAAAATATTTTCACTTTAAGAACACATATTTTGGAGCTGAAACTTCATGATGTGGTTGGAAACGGAGTTCTTTTGGAAAATATTTCACAGCCATTTGTGATGGCAGGTAAAAATCCTACCGGATAATTTTTAACTGAATTTTTGTTGGAACATCGAGCCTTTTCATCAGAGATTTGAAATGTAATTGTGAAGTCTTGAAAACTACATTGGAAGTCTCAGATCTACTGGTCGTAAATGAGCTGTAAATGGCTGAACTATTTGTTGATGCTATATGGATTTGATTTTCATTCATTAAATACTGGCAGTAATAAAGAAGACTTACCAGAAGCTCCAACTGGACATTCACAAATATATCCATTGACCATATTCTTACATACTCCACCATTCTGGCAAGGTGAGCTCTGGCATTCATCAATTTCATGTTCACAATTTGTTCCAGTGTATCCACCACGGCACTTGCAAGTATAGTCATTTACACCATCCAGACATGTTCCCATATTTCTACAGGGGAATGCAGCACACTCGTTGATGTTTGTTTCACAGTTTGTGCCTGTAAAGCCAGGTGGGCAAGTACACGAGTACTTCCCAACATGATCAACGCATTGTGCACCATTTTGGCAGGGAGAAGATGCGCAGTCATCAATATTGATCTCACAATGTGTGCCATCATAACCGTACAAGCAAGTGCAGCTGTATTCTCCTAATTTGTCATGGCACTGTCCTCCATTCTGGCAGGGCGCACTGTCACATTCATTAATTTCTATTTCGCATAGTCTTCCTGTATACCCATTGAAGCAGACACATTCAAATTTGTTTATGTCATCAAGGCATCTTCCCTGTTTACAAGGATTGGAGGCACATTCATTTATATTTGTCTCACATCGGGATCCTGAAACATAACAAGATACCAACATCTTTAAAAAGTAGTTAATTTTCAATGATCCAAGTCTGAGATAATCCAACACTGAGAGGGTCATATTACAATCGCAACATTTTGTTGTTGTTTTTTTCCCACAAGTGGTACACAATCGAAATTGCATACTTTTTATCAACATACCAGAATATCCAGAACGACAATCGCAAACAAAGGACCCTGGAACATCTCGGCATGTCCCTCCATGATAACAGGGAGACTGGGCCACATTACAGTCTGGAATGTCGACATCACAGTTTGTGCCAGTCCATCCATGGCTACAAAGACAATTGGCCTTTCCAAAAGGTGATGTAACGCAAGTTGAATTACGATTACATGGATTTGATAAACATTGATTTTCAAACTGGCAAAGAAGACCTGTGGAATGGTTTATCAGAAGTGTTAGAATTCTGAGAATTTAGGGTCAGATCAACCCAATATAATTATTTCAAGTCATATTCTTGCATCCCCCCATAAAGTGGACCCAAAAACTGCGGAGCAGCAATTAATACCTGTTTTGCTGGGTGGACAATTGCATCGAAATCCCCCAACTCGATCCACGCATGTACCTCCATTCAGGCATTTTGGACTACCGGGAGTTTCGGCACAGTCATCTGTGTTGATGGAGCAATCTGAACCCTCCCATCCAGTTATACATCGGCAAATATACCCCCCATTAATATTTGTACAAGTTGCACCATTTTTACATGGGTTGGCCAGCGTTGAGCATTCATCAACATCAATTTCACAGCGTTTTCCAGTGAAGTTCGATGGACAGCTGCAACATTAATATGACAGCATTATTATCAGCACCAAAGAATATAACATTTTCTAGATTAGCTGTGACCTCTGGTCTGTAATCAATATAACAATCGAGGTATAAATTTGACTCTGACTAAAGCAGGTCCTCTTGTAGCGTGAGAGTCAAACTTGTTGACAAACCACTTTTAATAAATATCATTTTTACCTAGTAAAATACTAAATAACATAACGTGACTATCTATGAAGTCAATCTAAGTCTTTAAATAGCATAAAAAACATTAAAGCTTGTTAGGATTTAATATATAAAACTACAGATTTGGCAAGTAGAGTCAATTGAAATCCAGATTTAATGCAAGATAAGGAATTCTGTTATGGGTTACGAGGCTGTCTTTAGACATAAGTATTTAAAACACCAAGGTCAGTGTACAGCATTCTGAGCATTAGATGTGAATACATGATTGTTTACTGCCAAAATTTTATGGCTATGGAAAACTTCTAAAAAAAGCTGAACTAGTGCCAAAATAACTGAAAACTATCCCTTAGTATTGGATAAGTATAGTGATTCTTAATTCACTTGGGCATGAAATAACCAATATTTTTGTATAGAAACAATATATATTAGAATAAATATATGCTAATTCAGAAGTACAATACAGATCCTATTGAAAAATAGCTGCTTTAAGAAACACTCACTCCCTTCTTCAATGCAAATCTTAGGCAGGCCTATAACAAATGTTGAACTTTCCATGCACTGATCTCAATTGCTTCAAGAATGCCACCTCATTATCCACTGTTTTTAATGATTTCGGTGCATGGGTAGTATGACGTTTGCCGTAGGCCTCAGTGACGTGTTCCAGATTGAAGAAGTTGATGGCTTTAGTTAGTTTAGGAGTACTCGAAGAGCCAAACAACAAAAGCAGTTGTGGCTTGGAGTATCAATTGTTCTGGGCTGACAAGAAATATTATCATTCGTCTTTAAAAAGCCATGAGCCATTGACAGCCTAACTTGAGTGTGTTCTGATAAATGGGCCATAAAATCTAGTCTACTGAAAGATGACTTGCTGTGGTATTCTATTGCTTTCTTTGTGAGACAACAAAGACCTTGAATTCTTGAGAACTCTGACAACCAAATACACCAATGTGCAGAAAATTTCTAATACCATCTTAAATGGCTGACCTTAAAAAGTGGCCTTAAATTCCCTGTTATGAGGCTAATACTGTAAGTGATTTAGAATGCTAAGCACATTAGTCATGTTTCAGTCTGCTTGTGCCCCCTATGGCCAAGGCCAAAAAATCACCCACACTTGAATTTAATCAAAAAAATCAAGTCAATTAAATGCTAAAATTAAATATGTTTCATTCTACACTTGAATTCGGACTTCAAATCAGTATGTTCTATCAATTTGCATTTCTTCACAAGAGACACTTTGTATAATTTCAAAGATCATTAATAACACGGTTATCATGGTTTCTCATAATGAAGCCATAAAATCATTTCTAAAACGAAAATGTAGTTTTTTTTTAAACACTAGGGCATAAAACTGGATAAGCTTTCTCAACGAGCGCACTTCGAAAAATAATTTTATGAACTATTGATGACAAGGCACCAATAACAATAGTTTAAGCGGACTTTGTAAAGATTTGACATTTGTTACGGCAGCACTCCTGCTCAAACGAATTAACAAAAGAGAACAGATTTCTATTTAGTAATTCATGCAACCATGAATGTTTTACTGAGGCTACGAATTCCGCCGAGGGGACCGAGAATCAACAAGTCAAAATCCTTATCTACAATGCTTCTTCTCGGTCTCGAAGTTAAGTGTGGAGAGATTGGAATCCAAGCAAATTAGATGAGGAGTAGTTAGGGCAATATTCGACATAAGCAGCTGTTGTCGTAGTCTTGCACATGGCTGAGTCAAAAAAACAATTGTCGTAAAACACAATAACAAAGTTAATGCAAGTTTTCCGTTCAAATTTTTGGGCGGCTTTAAAACCAACTCTCTATTCTCTCGTGCCTATTTTATATTTTAGACGAAATTCCGAAGTTGGCGTAAAAAGGTGGCAAAGTGTGTCTTGGTTTCTGGAGGTATTTTATTGTTTATCGGAGGATTAGTGCCAGAAATTTATGCATGTTTGGAGTAGAGCGAGCCCGAATGTCACACTCGCAACTGGTTGGAACAATTAACAAACAATACGAGAATTAGACAAATCTACCGCACGTTGCACAATGATTAAGGGGACTTCGTACATTTGGCCTTTAGGCCTCCCTGCCTTTGAAAATAAGCCTTTAAAGTCACAAATAATGCAACTGGGCTTTGAAAGAGTGTGAAATTACCCTCTCTGCTGAAAGGCCGAAGTTCCGGAGTCAAGATTTCGGAGTTTGAAACCAAGTTCGCAAACACAAAAAGACACACTCTGGGCCGCTTGAGCCTCGTGCCTCTTTTCCTAATAATTCGTCTTTAGTATTAAGCTTTTCATTTCTTAGTACGAATAAATCTTTATTTGTGAAGATCAAGATTGAAAGCATGGGTAATACCGTAGGTATCAAACGGCATTGCGTAGTGGAGTCAATTAGAACAGAACCCCAGAGCGAGTATTGAACAAACAACAACGTAAAAATACTTATTGTGGAATCAAAAAAATCTGACTTTGGTAAACAGACGTTTTTTTAGTAATTTGTCCGCAAAGACGACTTAAGCAAAACAATCATCGAAAGCGCGAAGCTGTCCAAGGCTGTGGAATTGTATCAGTGATAGAAAACTAACGAGTAGAGAGCGCGCTCTTTTTTTCTTCCTAGAACTTTTGCGATTATGTCAATAATTCCCGTTGAAAGAATGTTTGTAAACTACAAATAGAGTTATCAATAAAACAGGCATCAATCAAGCAGTGTGTGTGTATCAAAAACACTTGCAAGAAGTTAGTCACAATAGATTGATGTTTATGTAACTTGGAGGAAAGAATTTGTAAGGACAGATCCAAAGCAGGGCTTCCTTCGTCCGTGTTCTTTCGGCGTTCCCGCTCACTATTGTTTCGCGCATTTTATTCTATTATTCTAGCGTGTAATATCATTCAATGCATGGCACTTCGAATTTCTTTACTCTAAAGAAACTGCGCTTAGCGTGTTAATCCTGGATTCTGTTTACGAATGTAGTCCTAGATGTTTCGGCAGACACCCACGACAACTTGTCATCGCCACAAAAAAACAGGCCAGAAATTGCAACTTACTGGATTTCGAAGCGTTTATTAGCTGGAAATCAGGAGTGCCGAAAAGTGTAAAATCCCTTCTTAACGTTAACGAAAAGACAAAGTATTATTTCGGATCGAATAGGACCAAATAAATTACCACGAACGTGATGCGGTATACAAGGCGGATTTTCAATATTTTCCTAGTAGTTTTCACAAAAACACCACGAGTCATTTTAGGCGAGCATTTCAACGCTTGAAACTCATAATTAGGTGTTTTTCTCTCGTATTCGTATTCTCAATTATAGCACACTGCGAGTCTATCAGTGACCGAAAACAATGGCAGGAGGTTTCGTTAATTATTTATCTGTTGTTAACTACCTGATACCATGGACTTTTGGAAGACCTTAGCAAAACACGTAAACTCTAACGTTACCATAGAATTTCTGTAGAAATCAGTAATCTTGTAGGTTTATTTATCTTTCAGAGACAATTGGATATGAGCTTTTATTGGCGGCCACAGACAATCGGGTTTTTTCATAAATTGTAACAATATACCATGAACTCAAAGAAACATTAGAATCTCAATGGACTCGGCCTTCAAGTATATAACTGGACGTTGAAGTGCGGTTTTGATGGGTGCATTAAACTTTAAAGCCAGATTCAGGCTGTACGTTGATTTAACTACACTTGTAAACGTTCAATAATTAATAACTGCGAAGAATGGGGCTTGCACTATCACGATCAACATTGGAAAATACACTCACTGATGTTACTAAATCTGACATTGCAACAAGCTATCTAAAATATCGATAAACGTCCCTGATATTAAATTTAGATAAGAAATAAAAGATTTAATGAGAAGCCACACTTTGGTCTTAACAGCGTTAAACTGTCAAAGAAATTTTATGCAGTGCCGTTCACTTCACGTGCACTTGGTTTAGATAATTTGAAGTCTAGGTTCAAGCACTTGAATGTGATGGATATATATATAATATATATTTTTGATTCTAACCTGCAATGTACGGTTCCATTAACGATCGAGCAGGAGCCACCGTTCTGACACCATCCCGTTGAACAACTGGAGCCGGCTGAAGAAGAAAATTATCAGTGAATTTAAAAATCACATTTGGAGAACAAGGTGAAGTCAATTTACACAATAATAATTGTGGTACAATGTGGAAGATTCCAATAAGCTCTTTCAGCTGTTTAGTGCAAAGCCCCCGAAGTTTGTTGATCGGTTATTTGATCACGTCTTGTCGGCCAAGGGGATCCATTTTCGAGCATATTTATCGAGATATTCTCGATAGATAATTGTGTGTCTCTCATGATGTGCGAATTCATAAATGCTTTCACACGCAGCACGAGAGACATTCTGTGAACCGTACGAAGATCCAAACAATTCCTTCGACTTTGAATAAAATGCCTCCAAACTAAAGAAACTGCCATAACACCACTTGTCTATTGTCGCTGTCCTGAAGAACGACTTCTTAATCCGATACACTAAGAATTCCGTCCGATTCTTGAAAGAGGAAGGTTCTTCTGTTCTACTATGTTGAATGCGCTACAACGGCCTTGGTATGTCGGGGGCGCTCAACCAATATGCCTATCACTGGCACTCAAAAGCCTTCATCAGTGTTGTCCACAAGCCCCGATATGTTCCTCAATAAAGAAAATCTTGTTCTCGTAGTGGATTAAGCGAGTCGAAGTAGAACCCTTTCAGACATGTGAGTGTCTTTTGGCGGTTGGACGTAAGCACGCACATTCAAGATACTCGTACAACTTACCATCTAACGAAGCCACGACTATAGGAATTAAAAGAGCGAAGGCGATCGTGAAGTGAAACCCCTTCATTCTTCTAAACTCTTGTCCAGCGAACTCTCAAAAACTCCGTTTAAATTTCATCGGTCGATTCATGAATGCGGACACGGTTAGTACGGTATTCTCTCACTGTCAAACGACCAAGCGATAGAATTTCACTGATTTGCTAATTTGCATTTGTTAAGGATATCGAGGGGTACTACACTATTGTGGGGCCCCAAGTTCATCATTATTACTTGGCCAACCGCGTCAGCCATCCTTGTGTTTAATAGAATCCGACCAATCAGAGCGCAGAGCGTGAGTGATGCTGACGGGTTGATGACACAAACTAGTGATGATTGTGACATTGACGGGAGCCCTTTTTCATACGGGGCCCCTTGTTCAAATGATGTTCCAATGCACTCTGATTTTGCTGCCAAACAGAGGCCAAACAACCAAATCACTTAAGTTCGGGCCTAAAGCGTGCATTCAAAGAAGACTTTTCCTAAAACTGCTCCGAGAATGCCAAGACAAAACAAGCTCGCTTTCTCACCGATATTGGCTTACACTCTTAAGTTATTGACGACGAAGGAGGGGCTACACGCAGCGACTCTCCTGATTTCCTTTTTCTCTCCAATTTCATAGAAACAGCAACTGTACTCGTGGTACTGTGCGCTAGTCTAAGCACCTGACAAGCTTTTATATTATGCAGAATATCATAGCAAACCACTGTGCGCTGTTCATTTGAGGTCAATGCAAGCCAAAAGTAAACTCAAATAGCCTTCATTCTCACTGAGTTGCTCCAGTGTTAGCTTTCTGATCATTTGTTGAAAATACGCTCAATAGTTGTGTTACCATAACTACGGTCTCGAGTGAAAGCAGCGATTGCTTTTTCCACGACCCTACATAATTTTCGCCAAAAGCATCAAGGAATCGGAGCAAATCGCGTTAGAAATCAACTGGATCCACTCCAATGCTCCAGTTAATACTTCGACAGCAGGCGAACATCGATATCTATGTAATATTTGTCTTATGCAAACATCAAACAAGCTACGTTCTTTACTACTTTGGCAATTTGTGAATTAAAGAACACAGAAAAAAACTTTGTTGACCTCCTCTGACCTGCTCTGAACCATTCAGCAAATTATAGAACTGCTGAGAAAACTTTCCTAAATTACTCTTCAACATTGGTTAAAATAATAATTATAATAATAATTATTATAATAATAATAATAATATAAAGAAAGAATCATGATGATTCCTTGTCCAAAAGATATTTGATAAAAAAATTATATCTATTAATTTTAATTTGACTTTTAGCAACCTATAATGATACTTTAAATCTAAATCACTGGGGCAATGAACATTTTAATTCCCCTCCGTGATGGACCTGACCAAAATGGGATGTTTAGCGCCGCATGAAAATGAAAAAGAAAAAAAACACGTTCAACGTTAGTAGCCCTAGTGTAACAAAAAAGGCACTTAAGCTTGCCTTTTATAGGCTTCTACTAATCTTCGAAGACAGGCGTCATTGACGACGAAACTCCAAAAGTGCACAGCGACAAAGATCTTTTCGTCTTTCTATTCCTTTCTTTTTTCTGAAATGAACAATTTCGTCCACGTGTGCTTCGAACCAGGACCTCTACGCGCTCAAACAAAGGCCATTACGTGTTTGGGTGCACATGAATATAAAAAAGGTGGTTATTGCGGAAGCCTCTAATCAACGTGGTCAAGACAATGTACTAAAGCAGTTGGGAGCTAACGCTGGTCTTTGTGTTTGTCAAGAATAGCCTTCATCGTGCTGGTACAAATGTACCATTGATACAAGTACACTTTTATAAATGTTTGTTAGTGTCTGTTATAGACACTCGTACGACCATGGACCGCAGAGCACCCTTAAAAGTGGGGGGGGGGGGGGGGGGGGGGGAAAATATAAGGGATGTGGAGAAAAGGGGGGAAAAAAATCCCAAAAACCACCCCCCCTCCGGGGGTCGTGGGGGGGGGGAGATAACTATAG
>JAABNW020076448.1:0-18890 GCA_015164035.2 Radianthus crispa
AAAATCAAAGAGAAACATACATCTAATGAAACATTATCTCACTTGTCGTGTTTGTTTTGCACACGTACTAGTGATAAGTAGAACTTACTAAGAGTCGCTAGCTGTTGTCAGCAAACCTTTCAAGTTTCTTTATTATTATCGTTATTATCGTTATTATTATTATTATTATTGTTATTATTATTATTATTATTATTATTATTACTATTATTTAAACAAAATATTTCTTCATTTCCTTTTCTATACATTCCTTTTTACTTCAATATTTCTCTTTGAGAGAAACTATTCCATTGATTACTCGGGCTTATTTTACGAGCCCGCGCTTTGCCCGTGTATTACGACCTCTTTTCCAGTGCAATTAGTCTATCAGGCGATAATACACGGTTTGGAAATAGCGCTCTCTCGAAAGGTCTGTCCTTTAAAATGTTTACGGGAAGACTTTTGATTTTTTTGTGTTTCTGATGTTTTTTGTCTCGTATAATAAACATTTTATTACACTGCTAGTTTGTGTGTTACCGCCAGACAATTTTATTCGTAAGCTGTATGATTTCTCGCCCCAGAGGGCTCGTAATTTTTGTCCAACTTCATCAAAAGTTTGTTCTTGGTATACTCCTTCAAATTTCCTCAAAAAAGTCATAGGGTCCCGTACAAAATTTGAAGAACTTTCACATTTGAAGCTCAAAAAAATACATTTTGATGAGTCCGCCACGAAAAGTTGAGGTATTGAGTGTTTTTGTATGCGCGCGCATTTCGCGGGCTCAAACATTGCGTCAGAAAGTATTGAGTCGAAGCGTGCGCAGTAGCTTCACTTTTCTATGGTAGGCAGTCTATTTAGTTTTGGCTATACCATACATTCAAGTGTTCACAAATAATTATATCTTATTTAGGATTTTTCCCTGAATATGTACGGACTGATATTTTACGAGTTCGAATGTAGCGACGATATATGACCATTCAAACAAAATTACACATTTTTCTTTAAGCTTTAACCTCATTTCTTGTAGGGATGTTTTACTTTCAAACCGTTTTTCTAGGTGCGCGCGTTATCTCAATAAAAACGATCTCGTATTCTGCGCGCGCTATCTCGTATATTTCTGGTCTTCAAAACGTTTCAAAAGATCACCTAATCATCTAACTCAAAGTTGATGCCTAATAAATCTAGGTCAGTATTCATATCAAAGTCCAAATATAGCTCATTAAAATTTGGATCCTTTTGGTTTGAAATATTTTGCAAAAAACCTTGGTATTTTGCTGGCTTTTCCTCCTGCTAAAAGCGGTTTTACACCAGGACAGAACGAGCAAAATACAGTGGCATATTTTTCGAGTTCTTTTGACCATATAAGGCAAACTTACGTCAAAGTCTTATAATAAATACATTTATTCCCATTTCTTAAAACATCTTTGTTTCTATTCTTTCCCCCCCGGGCTTTTTCCCTTACTACCTTTTACCATTGTTAGACGTAGTTTTGATTAGTATAGTTTCGGCGCCGACGGAAAACAACAACTAGAAATTAAAACGTGAGTGCTAATAATATACAGGCATACGTGTGTTTTGTCTGTCTTTAGATAATGGATTTCCTTTCTAGCCTTCTTCCTTCAGTGTACGTAAGGATTGCTGCTATACTAAACTAGCTGTAACCAATTTCTTGTTTGATTAGTTACTATAGCAACATTGGTTCTTCTCAGTATTGCTTGACTGATAGTCCTGTGGTTTGAGTGACAGATCACCATGGTGATTGGCGGTGTTATTTTGTCGCTCTTAGAAACGATAATTTTTTGCTTTACTATTGTCAACACGAGATGACTTTCTGCAGTAAGCAAAACAAACACTTCCAATTGCAATTATGCAATTATCAACCCCTGCATTCAGTCATTCATCGATCACATTTCATTAAAATGTCGGTGTTTCTTAGACACACTTTACGAAATAAAACCAATCTCCTGCTTCCCTAATTATTAAACAATTTGGTGGTGCTTCCTTACCGTCCATAAACCGTCAAACCTACATTAGGCGAGAATTGTCTTATAGAATTCTAATTGATTTCTGTAATATAAAAATACCAAGCCGAAAACACATCAATGACCGTAAGCTGTAGCGTTGATAGTATATAAGTGCCCCACGTTATACGCAGTTACTACTGACGAGCATTCTAGGAGAATACAGGAGAATCCTAGGGATCATTAAGAGGGGAAGTCAGCCATCTTCAAAAGGGGCATGCTGATTACGAGATTTTGAGTAAATAACCTTGAATTCCGGTCCGAAGGGTTTTCAATGGTACCGCTGTATCTCACTGCAATTTTATTGTTTATAGGTGTTTGCATATAAACTTGTTGTGAGCTACAAACTGGAAAATAATTTGTTTTCTTCTCAATTTTGAATTAAAAGCTCAAAGTGCACAATTCCTTTCGGTCACGGGTTTCAGATTTCCCACCGACAACGTTTTTTGAAATAGTAAGGGACTGATAAAGTATAGGGGGTGGGGGTGGGGATGGGGCGTGGTCATCATCATCACCACCACATGAGCTTATATAGCGCGTATTCAACGTACGTTTTCACATGCGCTAACTTATCCTAGAAGTATATAAACTGTAATAAAATATTATTGTAAAAAAGAACATTAAATATATATGAATCAGTAGTGTTGTCAATGAGGTCTCCTATTGCATCTTCGAAATGACATGTGAAAAATATAGATTATTGAGATTACTAAACAATCTCAAAACTTCATTCATTATTCCTCGGGTAGTCCCTTTTTCTCTATTATTTTATTTTTCAATTCTTTGCATCTTTATGCCTTGACCTATTTCCTTTGTGGCACTCCGACCTTGAACAACTCATTTGATTTAATATCTTGCTTGGTTCATTTCGTTCCTTATCCTATTTTGGCCTGCCTCTTATAATTCAAGAATTTTTTTCTTTGGATAAATGTAAACCTGCTTTCTTCAAACAAAAGGGCATATATGTACGCGGTAGTTTTAGAGGATTTGACATTAAGCATAAAGTGATCCTTAAACCAGTTAAATCCATAAGAACATCAGTAGCGCTTCCTTGGGCGATACTCTTATTAAACCATCAAAAGTAAAGCGATTTTAAAACCTTTGACAAGTCTTATTATTCTCCAAAAAATTACTTTCAACTAGGCGTGAAATCTTGATCTGGCTTGCTACCGACCGTGTTTGATAAACAACAAGAATAAATGAGATGGACGTTGAGTATAGAGAAGAGGTTGAACAATTAGTAATGCTGATGTTTTGGAGAATTGGATGAAGTGAATGAAAGAACTCGCTATTGAGTTCTTGCTTGCGGTTAGAGGGCTAAGAGTGAAAGACAAAGTACTTTGCAATTAACACTGTCACATCTCCAAAATTTGGATCTCTGTCAAATTAAAATCGTTTCCGAAATTTGCACAAACGCTGATGGAAGGCAAAGAGAAGCTTTCCGGTGTTTGCGACACTCACCCGATGAAAATGTCAGTGTAATATAGAACATTTGATTGAAGATTGGGGTAAAATTCTGCTCTAAGTTGATCAGATTGTCACGACATGATTCAATCTGTGGAAATCCTTTCTTTCAGAGTGTACTCAAGAGCAGAACGATGGAGCACTAAGACCGACGTAGAAATGAGATTATTTCAGCTAAGACATCGGTGACGATGTTCTATGCTTACGATTTTCGGCTAATTCTTCGAGCAAAAATAATCCAAGTCATTAGGAGGACTTTTTATTTGATTTTCATTCCTTTTTCTTCTTTCCTATCTTTTCTACTTTACAGACCACCGTCAAATCTTTCTAGCTTTTAAAATATAAAATAAATCATGTCGGCAAAATTTATTTTATTCCAAGGTAATGATTTCCCACCTTTGGGTTGATTTTCCAATATTTGCACAATATGACAAAGCTTTGAGATATATAATGTTAATTTGAACGTGTTAGCTTAATTCTTAATCTTGTACCCTCTGTTATATAGACCTTTCTTGAAATATTCGTCTCTTTTTATTGGCCAATGGGCGTTTATTCTCTCTGTGGTGCCCAACGCTTACTGAAATCCTGCTTCAATCCTGAACATTAAATTTCGAACAAACGTCTGGTTAGATCTGACGATTTAAGTCATTGACCCTTCTGATTTCAAGTATTCTGGAGCCTGCATCGAAAATTTACAGACATTAGGATATTGAGAACGTGGGCAATAAAGCTTGAAACCAAACATCAAGCTCACTAAGAGGACTTTTATTGCCCTATAAAATGTGAGATTGATATGCCGTCGCCTTTCGCGACGTTTATAGATGATAAATAAAAAGCTCTGTAATCATGAGTCTCTTTCCCACCATAATATATATTATATTTTAGGTCATTCGATATTAGCTAAGTTCATTGTTTTTGTTGAAATGACGCGTTATTCTTTGAAGACTTGATTAGCATGTGTGTTGTCATCTTGAGAAAACTAGCTGCCAAAATACCCAGATAACATATTCAAAAAAGCGTACACTGACTATCTTATTGTTTTTCGGGCTAGCTTCCAGCAGTGACTTCACCTTTTCCTTCTCACAGTCCTCACCACTTGCCTGCATTTGTAACTTTATGAGCCGTCAATGTCACCTTGAAATTCATTTCTGTTCGCTGTTGTCAAACAAAAGTTTCCGTACTGAAAGATTGATTTAACGGTTCAGGTAAAGTGCTTCCTTTCTTGATAGGAGATTGAATAGGCTTGGGTGGCCGATAAGAATCCCTTCCAAATGAATTACTGCAATTACTAGTGAAGTCCGTATCACTGTGTTTAGCACCTTTACATCCAAACCAACGTCTAAATGCTCTTCTGAAGTCTGCTTTGTACAATGAATATATGAATGGGTCAATTAAAGAGTTGCCTACCAGTGTGTAAAGAGAAAGCACGATTAACGTGTGGGGCACACTTTTCCTAAACCCTAGTGCTTCAATGATGTTAATAACAATGAGAGGAAGCCAGCATACTGAAAACGTGATCATTAAAAGTGCAAAAACCTTGGCGGCTTTGACTTCAGCTGCGATGTTCATGGAGATTTTCCGTGACTTATTCATTCGTTTGACACCGTTTTTCGTTCGGAGTGATGTTTTTTCGGCGAAGATAGCGGGGATTTGATGCACCCCTACTGCTACCATCCACTTCACTTGCCGACGCGTTTCTCGAAAGATCTTGGAGTATGCCACCAAAATGGCTGCAGAACAAGCTGTTACCAGCAAAACCAAGAACCCCTGGTAGCTTCGCTTTGCAAGCGTAAAAATCTTGGGTGGCTGAGTTTCCCAAGTTGCTGGGATGAGAGTCAACGCCATGGGCAATGTCCATACGAGCGTTAAAATCTTATTCACGGCTGATCGGGTGACCCTGGCGTTGTACGAAAGAGGTTTCACGATAGCCTGATAGCGGTCATAAGTTACTCCACAGAAATTGAAAAGATATGCAAAAAGAATGTAGCCAATTATGTACGGCACGATGAGAGCAAAAAACGAAACGTGACCAGCAAGAAGAAAACACGGAACGAATACCATGGCCACCAACGTGTCCGAGACAGCTAAACTCACTACGAACGAGTTCGTAATTGTTCGCAGTTTACGAAACCTGCAAAATAACGCGCAGACTAGAGAATTTCCAATCACGACACCACAAGACATTAGCGATAGAGGGAGACGGAAACTATCATCCACACTCCCCTGCACAGTGTTGTTCTGCTCGATCAAAGAGCCGTTTGTGACCGAGGTTTGATTATAGACTGCCATCTGCGTTTTCTGTAACAATATTCTGGTTTCAACATGAATGGTAACGGCTTTCACCTTGGCGATGGAGCGAGCTCCTCAATACTGACGTTCACCTCCCAATCTCTTGTTCTTTTTACATGAGAATTGACGTGGTTTCCAGAAGTCCTTCGCGCATCAGCGCTCACTAAATGATCATCTAAACCAAGAATCCAGTTATCTCGACGTCATTATCGCATGAAAAGCAAAGCGCCGAAAGAAGCACGGTAAATAAGCCACTTGACCCATCCACGAAAACACAGGACCACTAGATGAATGAGCTGAGACTGAAATGGAGGCCTTTATTAAGCATAAGTGCACATATTAATTCACGTCGCAAAAGTTCTTATTCATTAAAATCTGGTTCGGCCAGGAACCAATCAGATCGGGGTATTACATCACTACAAGACTAATTGCAGGTGGACATGGGGCCGTGGCACTGCTTTATTCAATTGAATTTTCTTGCGTGTTTTCTCTTGTAGGTAGACTTCTTGTCAGACTTGAAAAAGAATTTCGACAAGTATTCAAATGAAGAACCTTTGAAAAAAATGGAAAAGGAATATATTAAACGAAAACATATCACTTGACTGATCCTGAAATCATTCGAAACCCTTTTGACACTCTTACAAAGAAACGATGTATGATTCAATATATCTACACAGATATTCATGACGAGACCTTACTCCTAATTATACTTTAAAAACATTTTATCACAGATTTTTTTAAAATTTCCATGTCTGCTTTTATTTTTGATTCGAGGCTATTTTGTCTGCTGTGATCTAGTCATCATCGAGCCATCAACTCCCAGCTTACAAAAAGGTACTCTTGTACTTAATGTAAATAACAAGAAATACATGTTTACATTCATCGACAAATGAAAAACAAACGCGACTTGATGATATTCTATCCGTTTGGACAATGTTTTCTGTTTATAGAAGACGTTAAGGGTAAGTATTACTCTTGAAAAGGTTCTTTCTTTGTTTCTCTGACACACTCCACTCTATTACACAAACCCTATTTCAAAAACATCACAAGTCTTCGCCTCCTTTTTCCTCAAAAAGAACATCAGTTCTCTCTTGTCGATGAATAGATCATACAGTGTTGACATTTAAAGTCTCTTCTCGTTTTTGATTGGTTTGTTCTATATTTAGAAGTTTTGGTTTAATGGTGCATCCATTAGGGAACAGTTATCCTCTAACAACCATGGATTGGGAAGATGCTCCGAAATTAAGACACATCCATCATTTAAGACAAATAATAATTGGATTAAAGATTTCATTCTCAAATAGTGTCTGGGCTTATTTTGTTACATGAGTTGTAATTTAGTGAAAGAATAAGTTTAATAAAAATATCAGTTTAATGGAAATAATAATTCGTTGTGTAGTTACCCTAGAGCGGGGACGTGGATATTCATAAAGGATGGCTGATTAATCTATTCTAACATTTAGTCAAATTGCAATGAACATATCTATTACATTCTTTGAAGAAATCTTCTTTGTTTCTTCGTAGATTCAATATCAATTAACAGTTTGCACAAAGCCGTTCTTAGGTTTCAGAGATATTGACCACCACAAGGCTATATTTGAAGGTTTATTAAATATCTGCTTTGGTAGAGATTGAACCGCCATAATCCTGTGAGTGTGCTGTTGACCCCTAAGGCATCGTTTGCTGTCTTCTTTTCATTATCATAATATTTCCTATCGCAAAGATCATGAAGAGCTAGGAGGAGGAGGAAGGTTGTTTGTAAAGAAATTAATATCCAATCCCTCCTTTAATCTGTTTTAATGATAAGTAATGATTACAATCGCGCAAGCCATCAGGACGCCTTCGAAATCGACTCTCTTTCAAGACTAGTTCCCATTTTTTTCAATGCCTTGGCGACTGCCGCTCAAACTATCAGGAAAAAAGATCACCGAGGGTGTATATGAACAGGGATTTTTAACGGATAATCTGTTAAGGACTAATCCCATGACGTCATCCCCAGTCATGGAATTCAAAATCGCATGGCTACTTTAGAGGACAATTCTTTTCACGGGCGTCTTTATTTTTGAACTACAAATTGAACGTTTAACCTTGAAACGATTGGTTCAGTCTTGGTATTAAGAGTATGTTAATGGGGACATGGAAATCAGGTCATGTGACAATTGTTTGAGCGGTGCTATACTACTTGTTGACGGCAGTTCAAGTCATGTTTGTACTGTTAGCAACAAGGATAAACATTCATATATCCCTTCCTTTCATTAGGTATATGAAGACAAAGGTACAACTTGCATCAGTTGATTGATGTGAGTTGTCGGGACATCAACGGACTCATTTTCTTTCCTCGGTATCAGCTATTAGTCGGATAATCTCGTTCACGGCAGGTCTGAAGCGTCAGATTAAACAATTCCTCTAAATTAGTATGAAATTATCTAAGAAATATCTTGCGTTTGATGTGATCGAAGGTTACCAAAGTGTGGCCAAGATAATAACTTGGAGTTGGTCCTTTCATAAAAATAGTTGTGCTATCTCTCATTTGAGAAGAAAACTCAAACCAAAGCTTTGTCGTTATTGCTTCAAAGGTCAGACGTTTTCTGTCTTTTGTTCACTTTTTATCAAACTCCTACAAATTTAAGTTGTGACAGTTCTTTGGGTTGGTCGTTTGATGGTGTGGTTTATCATTCAGTAGTCGCTGGCAAACATCATGCCAAAGATATGTATTGAAAATATGTCATTGTATGATGCCCTATGCTTATATGCTTCAAAACCTTGGCTTGGTCAGTTTAGTCGTTTGGATCTGAAGCTAGTTCATACACACTGTTCACGGTATCTGAAGGTGATTCGATTTTTCGACTCATCTTACACTAAGGGAGAGCTTTTTTAGCTACTAGGTGGTTCAAGGTGGCTATCTCTCGTCATAAAAACTTCACGACCTTCGAACTCATTTCTACAGTTGTGGCACCCAGCTATTTCCTGGTAAATGTTCTTTTCGACAAGTTCCCTTGACGAACAATAATTTAATAATAACTTTGCTTTCCCTACAAAATGACATCAATGTTCTTTGCTGAAGTGAAAATCAGTGGGCTTTGTTTATTAGCGACAAGTAAAGAAATGGTCTATGTTTGGTATTCGTTTGTACGTCAGTTACGAACATTCATTCAGTATAAGAGATAAGCTATCACATCTCCTAGAGAGGTTCTACCACTAATTATCACACATCACGCGCCTTCGCTATTTTTACCTTGAAATCAAATGACTCAAAAACTTCCATATATCAAAAGATCTATTTTGGAAGCGGATTGGGCGTCAAGAAATGAAAATACTATATTTTGGTTCAGTTATTGACATGATGTATGTTAGTGATGGTGGTAGGGATTTGCTGCGATTTTTGGCTGCGGGGTTTGTTTGCTGTCATTATAAGTTTGTGTTGTCTTTCTCTTTTAGTTCTATTTATTTTCGTCTCCATTTCCGCCTGGACAAGCCAAGTATTTTTACGCGTCGTTTACTATCATTAATATGGTCAGAAATGGATCCTAAGTTGGAATTCCAACTTCTCGTCTTCCAGAAGAACCCAGGGGCATGATTGATGGTAAATAATAGATATCCCTGTGAGTAACAACCCACTACGTCATGAACATGGTTTAGCTAGCGATAGATAACCGTATCGATCTCCTAGCTTGGAAGACTTGTGCAACTGTTACTCTAATTGACCATCTATATCTCGATCCTTTTATCGGGTGAACCTGACTGAAACAGGAAGAGTACTCAGACGAAATTTATCTAAAGTCCCCAAGCTCATTTTGGCATCTTTGTCGGAGGGACACATTTGGAAGAGAAACAGTCCATATGGTTCCTTAGTAGTCTCACACAAAACCATTCAACTCTATTTATTCATTTGCAGATACTGCACGCTGATGACTTTTGACACGGGAGCAAAACACATCTCCATAAGACAGGACAGAAAAACGATGGGGCAGCTCTTTTCGTGATTTAAACATTTAACTTGCAGTGATAATCCAAATTTTTAAGCGTTTCACTTGTGCCTCTATTGCTCCTAGCGAGAGACAAAATCCTGTTCAATTAAAATAAACGAGCTACTTGGAAATATTCACGAAAATATCAAATTTTTTGCTGATCCAAATATCACCTCCCCCAAAGTTCAAGGCCTTATTTCTAAAAGTCGCATTCATTAAAAAAAGTCGCATTTGATATTGTTTTTTTAGCCTCAAAGAGCACATTCACGAAATATTGAGCTGATATACACTGATCTGTCCTTATATGGAAAGGCAAAAAACTGGTTCTGTCCTGCCTCTCCTTCAAGACTGCAAGAGACACGTGCTCTGGGACATCTTCAAAAAGTAACAAAGCCGTGAATACCTTCAACCATTGATTTTTGAAGCTGATTTCAGAAGTACACAATTTCCAAGTTAGAATTGAGCATGTATAAATCCTCTTCAGACAAATTAATCCAATTTTCTTAAAAAGGATTATCTCTTGTTAAAATATTGAGATATTTCTGCTCTTGAAATAAGCTCTTTCTTTTTTTTTTATAATCGGATTTAAAAACAAAGTATATCTTGGCAAACAAGATGTTAGAACAACGCGTGAAATATCGAGTGACTGGGTAAGCCATGAAAGCGTAGATGTCTGGAGATAGCAAGATATGGATGACTGATAGAAGACTCCTCTCGTGCTGAGATAGGACTAAGACAAGCCAGATCAACTCAGGACGTTTTCATAATACGATGGGTAAGACTATATATCAGGCACGATTTCATAAGAGTAATCCCGTCAGTGAGTGTCATGATAACTGATCTGATCAATGTTCCATGTTATGTTATACATACAATTTATAATTACAAATTAACGAGCTTGAAATCGGACTTTTTTGCAAAATTTTTGGAATTGAAGCACTTGAAACATTCAAGTCGCGATTTTCGGCGCAAAACGAAGATCCTGACATGATAAGAAAGAGAATAAATAAATAAAAAATAATAAAAATAATAATAGTTTAAAAAAAACCAAAGCAGAAGTTCTGTGTCGCATGGGAACATCAGGGAATCAGTGAGGCTCGTTTAGGAAAAGAAGGGGGATTAACATGTTGCCACTAGTTTTCGAATCGAGTTCAAAGTTTGTATACACGGAAACAGGCATAGTTTGCTGATTAGTATATATTTGTCCAAGTAAATGGGAAATAATTGTAATTCGAGACAAGAGGTTTGAATAAAGGCCTATTTCAACAAACCAGAGTGCTTTCGAAAGTTCGATATTGAAGGTTTAAAGGTAGAGGCCATCCGGACTTTGATAATAGTCTTTTGGTACCCTTGAACTCTAAGGAATTACTCCATATCCCCTGCAAGAAATCCTAGTAGATGTCATTATAAGAAGTTGAATATGATTATTTCACTTTCACTATTACTTTTTGTATTGTAAGTCAAGGTCAAATCAGCTCACATTTTTAACATTATAGTTTTTCTGTTATGGCGGACTAAATTCACGATAAATTTTGAAAGGAAACTGTCAGAGACAACGTGACAGTTGTTGTGAACATGTATGAGGGACATTTCAAAAAACAAGTGAGCCCTTCCCCCCTACTCCTTTAAGATGAAAGCACAAGATGTCTTGTGTGTTGACAGGAGAAGAATAGCTTGATGGTTGTCTTTTCTTCTTTGTTTTGGAAGATGGATCCTGTACATGGCATGCTGCCGGAACCTCACATCAAAATAAAAAGGAAAAAACTCAACTCCATGAACAGCCTTTTTTGATCCTTTTTATCCCACGACTTTCGAGTTTGGAAACTGATGTCTATAGTTTACTTTCAAAAATCTCAGGAAGCCCAAGCTTGCTTCCCTTAACAGCAAAGTTTGCTGTTCAGGCAGCCAAGCTTGGGCTTCCTCTGAGTTTTGGTGGCGGGATCATGATGTCGTTTGTGCTGAAAAAGATGCCAATGACGATATGAGGATTTTTTCTTAAAGCAAGTTCATATTTTTTTGTCATTTGTCGAAGTAGTTTGTAAGTTTTTGTTTGATATATTCGCATTTGTTGACCGTTTGTTTCGTTTGTTTGTTTGTTGCTGCTGCTATTGTTATTTGCTGTGTGTTCGTGTTAGTTTATTGTTTATGCCGGCTGGAAAAACGGCCTTTTCGACGGTTTACTAGACTATACTAATATAGACAGCAGTCTCTTACTTGTAGTGAGTGCTGGACCTTGTCATCAACTCCCTCTCACGAGTTTCCTATTCTTTCATCTCAGTGACGCAAGAAAACAAGACTTCAACGGGCGACATAAAAGCTTGCAATTGCGAATATAAGTAAGTACCTATCTAAGAAATCTAAAACATTATCAAAGCGGATTCTTTTAATAAAAAGGTATTTTAGTGGCACAAGCCTCGAGTTACTTATACACGAGTAGGAAAAAGCAATGCTCACGTCATTAGGACCTGTTCTGGTCGTTTAATCAAGAACTTGAAGTCAAGGTTATTCGGGATTCCAGGTTATATCAGGAATATGAAAAGTGCAACGCTTTCTAAACTATGAAGTACTTAATTAGTAAGGGAGATAAATAAACAGTTTAGTTGTATATATATTTAGATCAGTTTTGGAGGGTGAGGTTTAGGAGGGTTTGCACGTCAGCCTCTTTCTGGTGTACAGAGATTCTATGCTGCTAAGGGTTTGGATTTTCTTTTCTTTCTTTTTCTTTTTTTCTTTTCTTTCGTTTTTTCCCCCGAAGTCCTCTAGGAAGTAGGTCATCAGGAGGTTCCTAAAGAGGTTTCTTATCAGCGTAGATCCTCATCGTCCCGTAGTACCGATGGTAATCATCACTAAAATAGTAATCCAAGATGTTCCACTCTCAGACTTGCAAATCAAACTCAGTCTTAGCACCGTTCTGGTCAAGATGTCTTATAACGTTAACATAATCATGTCATCATTGCTTTAGAGGAGCCTTAAAAGTCTAAAATTCTCAAGAATACTTCAGCAAACCGCGCATACAACAAGCTAAAGAGATACTCTACTTTGTCAAGCCGACTTTAAATCACAAGATACAAGGTGCCAGCCCTAAGGCATCAGAAATCAACCAACTTACAATCAAAGTTAAGGGTGGATCCAGCTAAAAATTTAGGGGGGGCTTGGCAAAATTTTGCAAGACACCAGTCGGGGAAGGGGGGGCTAAGATTGGAAATCATAAAGGGGGTAAACCAGGATGGAAAGGGGGGTTCAGCACCACTTTGCCCCCCAGATCCACCCTTGGAAGCAGTACGTACAACTTATCTGCTCAACCATCAGCCGTTATATAGTTTGTGATTACAGACATTCTAGTTCTTAAGAAAGATTCACAGTAACCCGAAGGCGTTTAGGGAAGAATCAAATGGCCAACTCACTAGGTATACTAAAACCTGAACTGATCTGTTTAACTATCAGCCGCGTAACGTAGTTCATGATATTACAGACAGTATTATTAGTACTGTCATGAGTCACGGTACCTGAATCAACCATAACTCGTCCCAAGAATACATACAACTGATCTGTTTGACTATAATAGTCCATATTTATATGTGTTTACAGACAATATTTCCTTGACAGATCCAAAGATTCAGAGTTCTAGCCCTTAGGCACTTAGGAGAGAAATTAAACATGATCGATCTTGACTACACTGGTACAGCAACAATGTGAAGTTTGAATTTACTTAGAAAACAATTTATTTCAAAAATGAGCTAAATGGAAGGACTTGAAACAGTCGAAAAAACCATCCTAGTTGTTTTCATATATTTCATATCCTATTGGCAACCATCGTTGGAAAATCGATAAAGCAGCTTTAAAGTGCCTGGGGAAGGAGGACTTGATGTATTACCTAGAGAACGGAAGTTTGTCTGGACATAGACCTTATCATCATCATTACTATCTATCGTCCATGATGCACTATTTTCCAATCTTATCTGATTAGCTATTGGACTACTAGTGTATTTTCCTCAGGTTATTTATCGTCGTCACATGCAAAGCATGGGTCTGTTCACTATTGGGTGTACGCATTCAGCCCTTGTCACTGGATTACAGAGCCGTGGAGAACGGCCGTTCGACTGGACAATGGCGCACTAATCTTTTCATTTCTCTGCTTATTATCTTCCTTTGTTCTAATCTACTCTGGATGCTGTATTTTTCTCTTTGGTAGCTGTTTTCATGATGATTAAATCATGTCTTGTTGTACCCCATAGAACTGAACTTGAGAAGATATGCGCTTTGTTGGTTTTAAATGCTGTTAAGATCATAAAAAAATGTTTTGGCTGGACAAAAAAGTTTATCTTTTGTTCCGTTGAGGTTAGGCAAAAGATCGTATCATTGGAAAAAAAAAAGAGGAAAATGTGACAAAGTCAGAAGATAAATGATTCTTGCCTAAAGGCGAAAGCTATGCTGACAGTTAGTAAATCTCTAGTGCGCATGTCAAGTCTAGGCAATACAAAATAATAATTGATAATTTAGTCTACATTCTGGTGTCATGATGGTTGCTCTACAGTCGCAAAAGAACGTCAAGTTTGCCACTCAAACACGACCCTCTTTACCAGAAACTCGAGTGATCGAGGCAGGATATTTGATGTAACAGTTAATTGATACAACAAAAATGCAAATAAACTTCTTCTTGATAGAAAAGAATTCGATTCAACAGAAAAGTGACATTCCCACTTCCCTTACGGTTTCTCTCTTTCTCTGTATATTCTTCCTTTCTTTTTTCTTTCATCCATTTCTCCATCCATCCATCTATCCATCCATTCATTTAGCTTTCTTTCTTTCATTTTTCCATTCTTCTTTTCTTTCTTTCTTAACCATTTTTTGTAACAAATTTCTTAGCAAATTTCTTAGCAAAGTGAAAATCGTGACAGAGAGATTGAGCTTGGCTATTCATAATAGCACTCAGTGGCATACCTTGAAGGGGATCACCCAAGACAGTAGATGTAAGTCATTCTTTCAAAGGATAAAGGAATCAAGTGCTAGTTGAGCTTGCCGGTTGAAAATAAAGCCGATTTTCTACGAGAAACTGCTAATGTAAAAATGCTTCCCCGCTGAGCTGGAATGAATGACTCATGGAAAAAAAAAACATATTCGATGTCCATTTATTTTTGTAGAAATGCAAATGAGCTATCAAATGTAATTCCATTTAATGGAAAAACGTTGAGTGAAAAAAGGTGTTCAGTTACATTTTTGGGATTATAAACTAAATCTTCTTGTGGGTTTAGTGCGTCTTATCAATATTCCCATTTGCCAGACCCTGAGAAAATCTGAAACTTTGAAGGGAATAATGCACATTCTTTTTTTTCTTTTCATAAACAAAAAAAATATTTCAACTCTGAATCTGGCTAACAATTGGCTTGGCATGTGATGTAATTCATCTGGTATCCCTTTGTTCATATAGGAAAAGAAGAGCATAAAAAATATTCTGTTAAATTATTCAGCTGATCGAATAGCTTTCTTAAAAAGCTAGAAATTAGCGCATTTTATCTTGTATATCTGTGGATGACCAAAAACGATTTACAGCGCTCTGTCATTGTGCAACTTGAAATCTTCGTACGAGATAAAGGAATATGGATTTTTGTCATCAAGCATTCCAAGTCAACCACGCACCGTTTGCTTGATTGCCCACATGACATCATGGCGACACGAAGACACGATCCCTTGGAAAACATCTATATCGCATCCTGAGGCAGAATTATGACGCCTATGTTGCGTTGATCGGGTCAAGTTTAGAATTCTGTTGGTAAATTAAATTGCGACTTGTTCAATTCTCACTTGGGGGTAATGAAATGTCAACTTTGGTGATGGTTTAAGTTCAATTCAATTCAAATTTCCCCTCATATCATTCTTCCTTTCTTTCTTTACAGCTGTTGTGTCTTTCTCGTTTTTCTTCTCTTTATTTTATTTTATTTTTGAGGGCTAGTTTGGTCTAGTTTCATATACCATATCATGACCTACCTCTTTAATACCATAACACACATGTATCTAAGCAATCGCAACAAATCCTTTGTTCGGACCCAACAACAGAAATCAGCAATTCAAAGTGAACCCTTTGCATTAATGTTCATTTTACTTCCCCCTGGACAGGATTTGGCTTAAGGGATAAAGCTAAGCGTGCTCCTAAAGTGTCCCTTAAGTATTATTTCTGTCTTTTTTCCATGATACTTAGAAGTTAGTTTATTATTCTCGCGTGATTCTATTAATTAGCATCTCCAGTTCACTATCATTTATTATCCTTTAAGCTATTTCCATAGAAAAGGAATCTGTTCACACATTTTTTTAAAACTTTGCATGAACAAACACTAGACAATGAACGTTACAAAAATGAAAAAAGAGGGGCTCACCATTTTCCCTTTTTTTTTGAGATATTTTGATCTAAGCATTGCAAAATGGCACAATCTGAAACTTTTACCAATGTGAAGACTGGGGCGGGTTTTACAAAATCGCGTTTTTTCGACTCAAAACGGAAAAAAATAAAAATTGTTTGTGAATATGATTTTTATCTAATTTATGAAATAATAATGACAACTTTTTTTGGATTGCAATTCTCTGGAATTACTTTAATGATGCCCGAAAGGCAGTAAATAATCCCCTTTCCCAAGTAAGACTTAGCAAAAAATTTCAAAGACGGAAGATCCAGCCGAACGCAGTTATTGCCTAATAGGCTGATCAAGAGCCCACAATGGCTCGCTAACTACATTTAATGACCAAGACATCTCGTCTTGGCTGTCTTTACTTCCTTTGCCTAGCATATGCTTTAGACCACAAGAAGGCAATTTAACCTTGATAAATAACAATATCGGATTTTAGTGGTTTTCTAGACTCTTGGACTGCTTACCACCGCGTTTTATCGATCAGCACAATTGATTGGAATATCATCACTATTATTAATAGACATGATCGATGCCCTTGGCCGAATATCCTTGATCATCTTTGGGATTTAAATACTTGATATTTTTACGTTTTGCAACTGATCGAATTGTCTAAACTGTGGACCATGCTTTTATTTCTTGATTTTCTTAACATGTCCTTGATGCAATTGGTTGACATTTTCGTACGTATCTATTTCCGCTAATCGATACTTTTTGCCTCTATCCTCCGAAAATAAAGAATCTTTTCTCATGTAAAAACTAACTTTTGATAAACTTCAACCTTGGATCAATCAGTTGTATGCATTAAAAAGAAGGCATTTGATATATATCCAGTCGTTTCGTTTTCGTTTTTTTTTTTCGTACACGCTGCGTTTGTGCCGTGAATTAGTGATCAGATGAGAATGAGTGTGCGCGTGTCTTGACGTACACCCACGGCGTGCCGTGCCAAACCCGATGTTTCTAGAAATTTGATTGGTTATTGTTATCAAGAATATAGCAACATCACGGCTGGGTACGGCACGTCAAGACACGCGCTCTTCAACAAATTATATTCTGCACATGCGCTTCTATAACATGAAGGAAAACGAAAACAAAAGTTCGGAAAAGACTTCCTGCTAATTCTCTAATACATTCTTGAGGAATTGGAAAATGAGAAATTGTGATTAAATATTTTACCACTTTTAAAATCACGTTAATATTATTTCGAAACAAATAAACGTAATTAAGCAATTGTACAACCCATATTTTCGATTTTAATCCTTGGACTATGTGCTGTGAGATGCGCGGTTGGTTGGCTGGTTGGTTGGTTGGTTGGTGGGTTGGTCGTTCGGTCGTTCGTTCGTTCGGTTATAATTCCAATTAATCCGACCGCAAATTAGTCCTTTCTGAGTAGCAAAACCCTTAGTATTTCTTTCCTGAACGTCTTATTCATTACACCATATATAATGGGGTTGAGAGCATTGCTAATGTATGCAAAAAACAGATAGCAAAGATATGCCGCTCTCGGAAGACTTGCTGTTCCCAGGAATGAGTTCAACATCTCCACTACAATAACAGGGATCCAACAAACCACGAAGCCAACTACCATACAAAACAGTGTCCTTGTTACATGGATCTCTCGAACAGACATGTTAGTGGCGTGAGCTTGTTCTCTCTTCCTTAGGCGATCGTGTAACGAAGGGTGTATCAAAGTGGTGTGGTTTTTGACGGCTCTGAGAACTTTGTAGTAGCAGAAGAATATGATGAACATTGGCAGTATGGAGTAGACAAGAACCACGGTACCTATATAGACGAGTCTTATCGTCTTGAAACTTCGATTGAATGTCATGAAGCAAGTTCCTTTCCCTGGACGGAAGGTAAAGTGGCTCCATCCACTTGCTATGGGGATTACTATGACAACGATGATGATCATCAAGGTAACACATATCATCGTAATGGAGGATTTGATACTGAACCACTTGGAGTAGAGATTGGGCCGCACCACACGATAATATCGATTAATAGCAGTAAGTGTCAGTATATGTAATGACGCCCAGGCTAGAAGCAATACCACGAATCCTTGATATTGGCAAACAGCGTCCGTGAATATCCATTCCCCTTTGATCAAAATCACTACTGTGCAGGGCATTACCAGGACCGACATAAGAACATCTGATATAGCTAGTGCACCGATATAGACATTTGTAATAGTACGAAGCATTGGTCTCTTGTAAAACACGTAACAAACGACACTATTGCCAACGAATGCTGTGATGTCGATGAGGATGATAAAAAACGACTCGAGGAAGATGGTAGTTGGCGAGCGGGAAACAAGAAGCCTTGAAAGACGTTCGACATTCTTTTGTTCTTCTTCTTCCATCTTGCTCAAAATGAACTTTGGAACTTGGTAGCTGCAAAGAAGAAAAGGAAATCCTGCCACTCAAGAAGCTGAAGCAATAGTGAAGAAACAGGATGAGTTTTGGTTAACAAAAGGCAGTGTAGCTAAAAGAAACTAATAACAAAGATGAATCTCAACTGGAGACTTTTGCCTATTCATGATTTAACTAAAGGCTGCAAAATGGATTCATATGATAATGATAGTACTTGTTTCTCTTTACTGATTTCGTTTGAAGAGGATGAAAAAGTTTATAGAAATCTCTAAATCAAAGGGGATATTGAAAGCAACTGATCAATACCCTGAACTTGAATAAAAGGAAACTATGGTTAACTCACAGATGGAACCCTGAAACAACCTCTGGGCTGATCTAAGTCAGGGCATGGCTAACTCACAGATGGA
>JAABNW020076559.1:0-10855 GCA_015164035.2 Radianthus crispa
CAAATTTATCCACTTTGGAGAGCGTTTTCGAATTTATGCGTTTACGGTGAGCGTTTTCATCGTCTTCGTGTGGACGGGGCCTTAGATTGTTATAGATATCCATATTTGCGGCTTCCTGGCTCAGATAAGTAAAGGCGTTTTTCTCGTAGTTTTACAGAGGCAAAATTGCATTTTTGAAACATTCTCATTTATTTCTCGTTTTATCTGATTTATCTAGAACTTTGCAATCCTATAGATCATGACCTTAAAAAAAACTTGTCTCAGATTTTTGATATTTATTTTCCTTTGAAAGATATTACAAAAAAAATCCAATTTATTTCGATTTATTCCCAATAGAATGATATCACGTAGACGCCATCTTGGATTTGAGATGCATCAAGACGAGGCTGGGCGTGCATGATAAACTAAACATGGCAAATGTTACTCACGAGTTTCTTTCGGCTTGGTCCAAATCATCGAAAAATATTCCACAGCAGTGATACTTAGCCATGTTTAGAGAGAGAAAATCGCAGCATAACATCTTTGCAAGCCCAGCCTCGTTTTAACAACGTGATATCGCTCTATATCATTTTGAGTATTAAAGGTATATGAAAAATCTAAATACATTGTTGGATACGTTTTTTTTAGTTTTCAGAAACTATATACTCTTATTTCGTAAAGCCGGAGAGGCAAAATTTGTCGCGCGCATAGGGGTCCATAACCAGCCCTGATACCGTAAAAAGGTAACCACCTTTTGCTTAAAAAAGAGCCACTGTGACCTTCCAGAATATTTATTCCAGCCCACAGAAAGTCGTCTTCTCTGCCATGATTTCTGGCTATCACATTTCTGAAGTCAAGTCTCTTTGTGCTGCCTTCCTTTGTCATCCTTAGTGACGTAATCTAAGTCTTTAATATTCCGAAACCGTTTTCTCCCTTATATTTTGGAATTTTTACTTTCGTCAATTTTTTCAGCATATCTTTGTGTGAAAACACACGCCGGGAAAAAGAGCAATAGAGTTTTGACATTTTTAAAGAAAGTTATGATCAACTTCTTGAGAAAAGCTATCGTCAAGTTGATGTATTGAGAGCTTTTACTTTGATCAATAATTATATTTTATCTACACCCTCGTTTAGTGTTTTTATAATAAAAGCTAATTCATATAAGCAATATAAAACTTATTTCACCGTGCACATAGCCTGATATAAAGGGATTGGGAGAATCAATAAAGAATCAAACTTACAATACAGTCGACCTATAGTACGATATGGAGAATTGCCGTGTTCAACCAATCAGAGCTTCAGCTATAGCTTGAATTTGATGTAAACAAAGCACCCGCCTATACTTCCGTTTCGAGTTCGCACAATACCGCTGTTCCTTGATTACAGACTCATTTGCTCAGCCTTAGCCTCCATTCAGTGTCTAAATATCAAAAAAAAAACAACTGTGAAGTAAAGAATGCACAACTTCGACAATGAAAACACTCTGAAATTCGTTGGACCTTGACAGCAATGCATGACTATTCATATTAATTATGTATGATATCGAAATTGGCCGTTTCCATATCGAGCAGGAAACTGGGCCGAGTTTGGACCGCAAAGCATGTATGGATTGTTTGGAAGGATAGAGAATTTTCAATATTTCAATTTTTGAACAGCCAGGCACGCAGTATTTGAACTTGCGATGCATAATATTGATGATAACATGTAAGATTTAAAACAAGGACTCTGTAGATTGGAAATTTTGTCCTTCCAAACAATCCATGCATGCTTTGCGGTCCAAACTCGGCCCAGTTTCCTGCTCGATATGGAAACGGAGAATTAAGAGCGAGCAAATGAGTCTGTAATCAAGGAACACCGCGGCATTGTACGAACTAGAAAAGGGTCTATAAGACACTGAAAGACCCAATTCATACGTCGCGTTTTTCATGTGCCGAACCTAATAGCCCATTTGGGTCGACACCATTACAATAGGATCACCATTGATTCATACGTCGTGCCGAATGTGTCGAACCAAACACCAAGCAAAAGAAACATGGAGCATAAAAATGCAAAAACGTCTCCTTTTTCTGTGCAGCATCCAACATTTGGTTCTGCACAACAGAAGCTCGACGTATTGAATCAATGTCGAACTTCTGCCGTGCGGCTCGACTGGCACGGTCGAGCTCAGTACCGTGTCGAAATTAATTCAGCTGTGCCGAACTTAATTTATTCATACGTCGAGCCTTTCATGTGCCAAATAGAAACTATTAGGTTCGGCACATGAAGAGCACGACGTATGAATCGGGCCTAAGCCTGAGCAAATGAGTCTGAAATCAATTAGGAACACAGTGGTATTGTACGAACTCGAAACGGGAGTATTGCCATGTTTATCCGATCAGGAATCCAAGAGCCTTGGGAGTTTATGAACACGAAACTTTTAAGTGTTAAAACACTTTCTTCAGTCCTTAGTGTACTATCTCCACTTTTAGCCGTTTGTTTCAGTATCAAGACATCCCTGACTTTCATAGCACGAGTCTTGTTATTAAACTGAAGGACTCATAAGAAGGTTGACTTTCCTGGTGGTCGCTGCTTAGGTTTATGATTGATACTGAATTGCTGCTGCCCTGGTGAAGGTCCAGTCACCTAATAGAAAAACAAGCAAAAAATGCCTTGTTTATTAAGAAACGTTTCTTATAGCACATGCAAAAAACAGATGTTTGATGAATCTTTGAAAAGCAACTTCCAACTTTAGTCAACCATATTGCCTTTCTTTGTTGACATCGAAATTAAACAATTAATGATAAAAGCTTAAATTGTCAATTTAGAGAAATACATTGGGACTGGTTAAAATGCTTTACAGTGAGGACACTCGAACCGTGAACACTTCGAGGTATTTTTTGACAAAAATTAACACCATCCAACCAGAGATCTCTATCTAATAAATAAACAAATAAATAAAATATATCCTTTTTTTTATAGTGGGATAATTCAGTATTATGATACTGGTTTCCAATTTGGCACTCACACACACTACCACTACATTATATTCTATGTACACAACTCTCAACTCACATGTTGATTTTTGCGAAGGGAGGAAAACCGGAGAACCCGGAGAAAAACCCTCAACTCACATATGATCCTGCCCAAGCCAGGGCTCGAACTCGGACCTTAGCGGTGAGAGGCGAACGGACAAACCACTACGCCACCCATGCCACCCAAAAAGGAATGAAACATTTTTAGGCATCATCCAATCAGAACACGCTTTGTAATTTATGTGATTTAGTTTTTGTTTCGTTTCCATGAGAAAGCTAAAAATAGAACTCCTACAGTTTGTTGTGATTGGATTGTTAATAAAAATGATCGATTTCTTTGTTTAAAACAAAGTATCTTATTGGCTCAACCGTTAATTGATGTCAAAAAAACCTCGAAGTGTTCACGGTTCAAGTGCCCTCGCTGTAATATGGTTGACAAAAAAATTGAAGAAATATAAAAAACGTTTTTATATCCCCGAACGTTCATAGGCATTGTTCGCGCGCATCCTTCATACCCATGAAATTCATGCATGCGCATTCATCTTGATGACGACATGCGAATGTTCTGATGGATAAAAGGTTAAGACAACACCTTTTTCGATTCTTCAAATTCTTATAACTCTTACAGTCAAACTATCTGAAGCGTCAACACTAGAGCTCATTAATGACTTCATTATTGGATTCTTGGTTTCATTATTGGATTCGGAGATTACTGAAAACGAAGAGGTCAAAAGAATAAGGCCTAGATCTGACGCCGTACCAATCCCCATGAGCCGAACTCATTGAATATAGTCATCTTTGATGTAAATAGCTTCAGCTCATGACTGGTACGGCGTCTGAAGTAGGCCTAATAGTTTGAAAACTCGACTACTGATTGGATTAATCACCCGCCAATTCAAAACAATATAGTGCAGGTATTTCTATCCAAACCAGGTCCACCTCTTGTTTTGGTGCATGATTATTCAAATCAGCAGTCGAGTTTTCAAACTATTATTCGTTTGAATATTGACCTCTTCATTTGCAATAATGAATCTTCAAATCGAATAATGAAATCAAGAATCCAATAATGAAGTCATTAATGAGCTCTAGGTGTTCACGCTTCAGGTAGTTTGACTGTAAACAAAGTCGGTGACCCCTTTCTATTTGAAATTCAACTCAAGTCCAGTCCAATAAATAAATACAATAGCAGTTATCACGGCTGATGTAAATGAGATGTAAATGAATAAAAAGCATTGTATTGACCCGATCGACTCGCTTGGATGACTCCAAAACAAAAGAAATATTGTATTGCGGGCTCGCATTTGTGCAGGGTTCGCATTAGCAGCAGTTAAAGGATTCGCAGTTGACCCTACAAATTCACGGCAATTTCCCGTCTTATTCCAACCGCTGTGGCCGCGAGGATTCCCCGCGCCTTGGCTGCCTTTTTTGTTAATTTTCAATTTTCAATTTATTTATATTAAAATACATATATTACAATTAAATAAATTACGCTCCCCCGCAAATGTTAAATATTTTGCAATTAAATTACTATGACTCGCCTCGGGGGCTGAGGCCTTTTTACTACTGAAGTATTGTGTGGTCCCTCTCGGGGGGGCTGCTCTTCTGCTGCTCCCTTAGGGGGGCTGAGCCTTTCTGCTGCTTAAAAAGGGCAAGATTTTGAACATAAAATATTCTTAATTATATATTAGAAGAGTATATAGATGTCGAATTTTTCGGCAACCAGTTTCGGCTACCCCTTTTTTCCTCACACACGCGGGCATTCCTGGGGCTTTGGTAGAAGCCGTCCAGCACCGAGTGGCCAAAGGGCATCGTTCCAGTGCCCTGCGGCCCACAGGGGTAGAACGATTCGTTCACCCTTTTGGAGTTAAACGTGAAAGCGAGGTGTCGTCCTGCGCGACTACCTAAAGCCTACTGGTGTTTTGCAAGGGGGAATAGGCCCCCTTGAGACCTACTGTAGAAGCAAGGGCTATTTTCTCCTGTGGTCTGTAGAAGCCCTCCAGCACCTGCAAAAGTATTTCTATATGGTTTTCTTTCTGTCGAGCACGTAGGCGGCTATTCCCATGGCTATGTACAAATACATCTATATCCATATGGAAAATGCAAGCTATGCCTCGTGGGCAAACAGATGCTAGATTTGCTATACCTCATGTTATAAAATAACTTGGATACTACGCATGTTCTGATTGGCTGAGATGCGTTTTTGACGTCACGATCTTAGCTTGCTTTCAAATGGTTCAAAGTAAGGGGGAAAACTCTGTAAAAGTATAAACTTCGATGTGTTTTTCGAGAAATGATTACCAGAACCTAAAGGCCAATATCTCAATCAACAAAAACTTTCTATAGAATGGACTACTGAAGCTTGAAGGGTCATGTAAAGATTTGATTTGATTTGCGATCTCTACCAGTCGAAAGAACAACTGACAAAGCCCTCGGAATGTGCGACTATATCACTGTTAATTTTAAAGCACTTTTTCCATTGAAAACAATTAATCAAAGTTATTTTGTTAAAATTTTACATTCTACGTTACTGGCATTAAACTTTTAAATACGGACGGTTTTCAATTTTTGGCAACTTCTCGACTACGTCTCGGGTTTGCATAACTGTCTCGAATTCTCCCAACCCCTCTCGTGTTTATATCCAGGCTATGTAAACACGGAAAAAAATTTTCTATTGCTTAATTCTACTATATATGGCTACAGCTATACGTACGGCTAAGAACATGTCCGAAGAGGAAATACAAGAGATGTTGGAAGACAGAAAGAATGGTATGGGTTTGCAGAGGGCTGCCAAGAAGTATGGCATAGTAGTACCAAAATACGGAGGATGAAAAAAGAAAATGGTCGAGATATTTGCCACCACCGCTGTTGCAAAGCCACCGCAGCCGCTGACCATGGAAGACATACAGAGACACTTCCAAGAGGTGCAAGAGTCCTTCGCCATCGTCGTAGAAGACTAACAAAGGAATAGGGAAGAGCAGCTGCAGCAGCACCAGCAATTGCTACAGCAGCTACGACAACAAGCGGAAGAAGAACTGGAGGAAGATGTAGAAGCCTTGGAGGAAATGCAAGTGTTGTAGAAAATGGAAGATTTGCAGGAGAAGATGGGCTGGCACACAGAAAACTGTACCTTGTTTGGCGTTGCAGGCCTAACAGTGGCAGTACTCGCTCTTCTGCGGCAGGAGAATTCTGCAAGACCTATGCACTGCTATACGCCGCCAACATACGTAGAAGAGAAACCCAAAGAGGCACCCAAGAAGTCTAAGATTTCAGAGATGGTGTAGCAGGCAGGAACTACTATCCTATACTTCTTCTTGCTTTTGTATAGTTTTCTCCCTACCTATCCTACAATACAAAGAAGGTTTCTGCAGAGATATTCCTTGCAACTCTTGCTGCAGGAGGTGTGCCCAGACGGGCGTTGCTGCATGTTCCTCTACGCATCCTTCCAACATGCCTTGCTCGCACTTTTCTTCTAGGAACAGTATTGTCCTTGGCTTGCCTCGAAACTCCGTCTGCGCATAGGACCAGCATTGGTATTCTCCTTCTGGCATATACAGCACCTGCACGCACTCTTTGCCCCTTGGAGCATCTCTTCTAGCAAAGGACTGCTTGCTTTCCTTTTCTTGCAAAGTATGTTGCAGCCTTTTGTATTCTTCCAGGTTGTGCTTTCCTGTTGGCGGATGCACTTTGTCTATTCTGCCATAGGCAACCTCCACATACAACGCTTCCCCTGCTACGGCTGTATGTTGTCTGTCTTCTGTTTCGAACTTTCCTAGGTGCAGCAGCAGCTCCAATGGTTTTTCCGTTGCTCACACCTGCTGCATCTTTCCGTCTGCCGATAGCACTACCCTCCGCCCCCTGGCCTTCCATTGTGGATAGATATCCCAACACCTTGTACTTTCCTTGCAGCCACTGTAGGCGCTCCAATTTTGTTGTTTGTTGCAGAAGTTCTATTTTTCTGGCCCGCCTTTCCGTGGCTTCGCCCCTTTTCCTGAGCTTTTGCATTTCCTCCCCTAGGGCTGACTTTTCCTTTTCCTTCTCTTGCAATATTCTTTTGTTTTGTTGCAGCAGCTGCTGGTGGAAAGCTTTGGCTATTTCGGCCCATTGGTCTCCTTCTAAGGCATCCTCTAGCTCTTCTATGCGCTTTGGGCGCTTTCTTTTGGACAGGAAAGACACCTCTCTGCTGCTAGGCACTTCAAATATCTTCCAGGCACTCTTTTCCACTCCTATGGCCTGCGCTTTCTTCGTACGCCAAACCCACAATCAATCAATCAATCACTGTTATTACATATATAAAATTACTTTTTTTACAAATTTATCATCCTCCCGCAAATAGTGGTAACTAATCTAGGCGGGAGGTGATATATTACATTTGAGAAATATTAGAAGTAACAGAAGAAAGTAAATATACAAGTAGATATATGATTAATTTCAATTATAGAGAGAAACAAAGTAAGAAGAGAAAGGTAGAAATAAAAATGGAAGAAATAATATCTAAAGATTAAAATTAAAGATCAAGGAAATAGTAATAGATGAATATTAACATTAAATATTGAAGACTCAGTCTGAAGTGTTCGGTGCATAAACTAACCTGTCTACAATCGAGGGAGCATCAACACAGCTATCATCTCTTAATAGAAACTCAAAAAGTGTTTTACTTACTGTAAGCATAAACTTATTTTTTCTTCATCCATAACCTTGCTCCAAACCTTGAAAATGACTTTTTGGTACTTGAAGTTGAGATCTTTTAATATAGAAATTACCTGACTTTGTGCTTGCTGGGGGTAAGATAGTCAATAGATGCACTGCGCATGCACTCTAGAGGGGATCTTAGACTCTGCCAACACTGTAGGCCCTTCCTTCGTGCAGCAACGGAGGGGAGAGATCTCCATAGGTTCCAAAGACACATACGCGGAATATGCTTCCATTTTTTGCTGTTGCTCTGCACACGCACCCCAACTATGCGATTGGTCTTCGTATGGCAATACCACACAAGGAAGATTTTTCCTGTTCTCTTAGCAGGCTACGACACAGCAGCGATCTAGCATGCTGGATAAGTTTTCAAACAGCTTTTTCGGTGGCAGTACTACGAATAGCTATTCCTGCGACAAGAACTCCAAAGTCTTTGTAATGGTGCGTATGTTCTGTGGAGAGGTCTCTACCATAGACGGATATTTCTACCTGAGTGCAGCTTCTCTTTTGCACATCTGGATGCAGAAACGTTCTTCGCAGGTGTTTGGGTAGTCTACATAGTCTGGCAGTTTGCCGCCCATGGGATTTTTCACCTCCCCTACTTCGAAGTTGGAATCTATCTTGTTGTACACCTTGGTTCTACAGTCGTTGTCCATCCAAGTACAGACGTGCTCCCCTACAGAATTGGTATTGTCGAAAATGCTGCCAAACTGTCCAGAAGAAGAAAACTGCTTCTCCATTCCCATCTGCAGCAAATACTCTACCAGCCTTTTTCTGTCCAATGTGCTGGAGAAGTCCTTGGTGTAGTTGATGCTGTAGATTCCATAGGAGTGCGCTGCCAACAGCCTATCAAACGTCTGCACTTTTCTATCCACTTCTTCCATGGAAAGCTCCGAAGTATCCACCTTTGCCACGAAGATGCCCCCTGGAGTACTTTCTCAATACATTTCTTGCCACGCCACAAGGTTCTTGCGTCTTGTCCTGCCTTCTATACCGGCTACGGTAGCAGGTATTTGGCCTGCACCACAGAGAATGTGCACTCTGGCTGTAGGTAGAAACCTTTCGAATGTGTCCCTAGCAGCCGTGGATATTTTTGCTACGATAGACTTGGCATTCCTGCACAGCGGCTTCCAACCTCCTCGAAACAGTTGCTTCTTTTCCACATAGCCGTAGACAAAATGTCGTCTACGAAGGGCGGAAGGCCAGACAACGGTTGCAGGTTTGCCTGCTAGGTAGTCACATTTGGATATGTCCGGCAATAGGTTGTTGTCGTATGCATTGTCCAAAAGCAAATGCGCCAGCACTCTCTTCTTGCTGCGTATGCCCATTCTTGCAAAGTAGTCGAAATGCTCTTTTCGTCTTCCATCTATATATAGGGTACCTAAGGTTTTGGCGCAACAGTGGTTGATTTCCACGCTGCTATCCTTCTACCAGCGCAAGCTGCTGCTCTCTGCAGAAAAAAAATCCAGGCGTATGTTGATACATTTTTATTGGCGCCCCACGACCTCCGTACTTAGAAGTGCCGGGTAAATGGACGTCCATTACTACTATCCTTCTTTGGATCATGGTTTCCGACTTTTTGATGGCCTCAATGTTTGCTCCAGATCGCTGAACGGCCTTTTTCCACTGCCTTATTAGCCTCCGCCGCTTCTCAGTCAGCTTTCCTCCTCTAGAGAAGTCGGCAAAGAAGCACTGACCAGCTTAGCGACGCATTTGCCGGCTTAAGTTTCTTGGCGTCTGGCTCCCTTATCTCGTAGCCCACATAGATAACAGTAACCGGGTAAGCCACGTCGTAGTAAAGGCTGTCGATACCCACCAAGGCTCCAGGCCTAGTATTCCTATTCAACACGAAAAGGTCTTTCCTGTTGCTAGCCCTTATTGGGTTCCGACTGTCTTTTATCCTCCAGGGTTCATCGAACTTTATAAACGTCAGCTCAAGCCTGAAGTTCCCCGGCGGCAGCATACTTATTACATCTTCAGCTCTTTTCATGAACATACTTGCATCAGTGTTGCCTTCAGTAAAAGTCGTAAAAGCAAAGCTGCTTCTAAGGTCTTTCAGTACCTGCCGCCTTAGCCTCCTGACGTCTTCATTCTCAATTTGAGAAATCTTCCAATCCATTCCTATTAGGTATCTCAAAAGATCTTTTGAGTCGCTGTCCATATATATATAAGAATGTTTTATGCTCAGGAGCAAAAGGCCTCAGCCCCCCTGAGGGGGCAGCAGAAGGGCTTAGTCCCCCCTGAGAGGGGTCACACATTACTTCAGTAGTAAAAAGGCCTCAGCCCCCGAGGCGAGTCATAGTAATTTAATTGCAAGCTATTTAGCAAAAAAGGCAGCCAAGGCGCGGAGAATCCTCGAGGCCGCAGCGGTTTGAATAAGGGACTGGTCATTTATTGGGGGGGAGGGGGGGAGGCTGGTGCAAATGGGCTGGGGTTGATGCCTTTTTGTGCAACCAAAATTGAGGGGGGCTTCATAAAATTATGTCAAGACTTCGAAGTGGTCATGTGTTTTAGTTCATCGGCCCATTCAAAGGTTGTTCTAATGTCACTATGAAATAGTTAACTAGATGAGACTGTCTTTATTTGAATTTCGATTCGATTAAATTCAGTCTCTCGACCATGCTTGTAAATAGCCAACTGGATTGCCTCCTTGCCAGTTGGGATTTTTAAAAGGGTTGGGAGGACAACCTCACGGAAGAGCCCCTATGGGGAGTGATGGTTGTAAAATGTACATATTAAATTTTGAATGGGTCGTGTAAATTTATGCTCTTATTCTTAACGGGCCATGTTAATTTGTGCATTTGAAATCTCAGGGTCAAATAAAAATATGCCATGAAAAATAAACGGGGAAACGGGCGGCAACATTGATAACCTATATTGTTGACGTGGTGCCCTCAACAAAAGATAAAATAAAGGTGGGTAGCCCGACTTAGCTATTGGGAAAAAAAGAGGAAAACTGCAGAGTATGAAGTGGTCTTACTCTGCCCACCCAGCTTCATGGGACTGTGCCACTTCAAACACCAAACAATTACGGTCAAATCTTCAGCTTTTCATTCAATTCTGGAGTCTGGTGAGTGATAAATTGTCCAAAGTTTTAAACCTGTGGGGGGGGGGGGGGGGGGGGGGGGGGGGGGGTATTAAAACCTTCCCCCAACAAACCACATGGGAGCCAGTAT